>OX401411.1:23688612-23898612 GCA_947846245.1 Cerastoderma edule
AGAAAATGATCAAATGAAAGTGTGGCATACCTGTGAATGTGAAGAACACGACCAGCGAAACAATGATATCCGCTTTAACAATTACATCCATTTTCTCTCATCTGTTATTTGACTAATTCGTGTACAAGTGTCATTTGTATGGATCAAAAATCCCAATATTTAGCACAAAAAGTGTATTCAAAACCGTAGGTAAATGTTGTAAATGGCCATATGTATATCGATGTGTAAATCGTATGTAAAATACGAATCAGGATAACCCACCTACCCTTTACAAATTTATTTTTGGAGCTTATTAGTTGTTTTTGTATTACTCATTTTTTCAACATTTCTTTTCCCAGTTTTACACGACTTCCTGATAAATAACTACTTGTACAAGTCTATGAAAAAATAAGTAACTTGCGCTGCAAGAACACTCCAAAGTAAAAGAATTTGCCGGTATTGCGAATCGAAGGGGGAGGGGAGACAGTGTGAATACATATGATTTTTTATTTATAACTTTATATTAAACGTGTAAAAGTAAACTAAATTAGGCGTATATTCAATTGTCATTGGTAGGACTCGATCTTTATATACCCTGTACCGTTAAATACAATACACGACAGACGACAATAAAGGACTAGTGGTTTGTTCGTATGAAATGCCTCCTAGCCAATCTCTGTCAGAGGATATCATTAAATTATTCTTCAAAAACCGCTATCACGTCTTAAAAGAACATTTAATTTGATATTGATTTAATAACTCATGCATTGTTCTTGTAACAATTTGAGTAATAATCTGAATAAATCAAATCAAAAATTAAGTACAAACGATAACTCTTTAGGAAAGAATGCTAGTCAACTAAAAGATATATCAAGCACCATGGCTTTCATTATAGTACCATTCCATGATGGTAAGGACTCTTCGTG
Source organism: Cerastoderma edule (assembly GCA_947846245.1). NCBI lineage: Eukaryota > Metazoa > Mollusca > Bivalvia > Cardiida > Cardiidae > Cerastoderma > Cerastoderma edule. The sequence goes on from OX401411.1 coordinate 23,689,518, forward strand.
TAAATGGCGACTGGTCCGATTGACAAATAAGAATTGCTGAACGCAAGAAAGAATTTTGACTGTCCAAGTCACTGTTCGGAAAAGAAGGCTTCGCAGATGAATTATTACCATGTGGCCTAATGGGTAGTGTTGAACTTGAAATCACACAGCCCCTCTCCGCGTGGGTTCAAACCACAGTAGGGGTAAATTTGAACTTCCGTGAGAGGTAGTCTTCCGATAGACTAACGAAATGGAGATACAGTAGAATATCTATAACTCGAACTTCTGATTGTCGAACTTCTCTATACGTCGAAGGAATTGCTGGGTCCCGAATTCTTTGTTCTTTATTTCTATGACTATATAAATCTCAAAATACCAGGGAACCATTTTACTAAACATGTTATGTTTAAACTTGCGTAAGTTCAAAACAACATTTCCTCTTGTTTCAAAACTGGGCAAAACAAGATTGCTGAGTAACACATCATTGGAACCTCCGAGACGCTTCCAATAACGTGTTACATTACAATATTGCATAATTATATATAACTTCATAAAAAAATATCCCGTCATATAGCCTTAACGCTGTCGAAAACCTCCCTAGACGGAATTCCGTCCTCATTTCCCGTCAGAAAGCGTTTGCGTATGCATATGTTCATTACAATTTCGTTCTGAGGATAAAGGGTAAAACCAAAGGGTGAAATCGAAGGGTGAAATCAAAGGGTGGAATCAAAACCGAGATTTATAATTGACTTCCCCTATCAAAACATGAAATATTTGATTTATGTGTACGGCATTTCTTACATGTTGCACAGTCATAATAAAATAAGAATATTTACCCACAAAAAAACCGATGTTTGGGTTTTAAAGCGACAAGTTAGATCAATAGGCCCCGTTTCAAAAACAAGTTTACTAAGGCAAATCGTGTTTCAAGATAAAATTTTTACATGCGATTTCCAAAATTTCCCAAATAAACCTTTAACTGGGCCAGGGATGTCAAAATAATTCGACGTGAAGATCGGTTTTTATTTTCTGAAGGAGCAATGGGGCGTTATACGAGACGGAAAAATATCTCAATGTTTCCCGGTATTGCGTTAAATTTTTTTGACAAGGATTGCAATAGACGAACGCTAAATGTGTAGGTCGCGACTTAAATCGATGCACTTCAAACAGGAAGATTGGCAAAGTAGGTAAAAACAAAGGTATGTCTTTATTAAACGATGGGAAATCATTTGACCCTGTTATATTCACATCCTTGAATTTAGCGACCACCTTAAAAGCATACTAGCGCTCAGAAAAACTGCAAAACTGTGTAATATGAGTTATAAGTTATGATAGAATATGTTGAAACATAGCGAAAAACAACAGGACCATCCCAATATAACGCCTGCACTATTTATTATCAATTTTTCAAAGTGCTATTTTCACAAATTAGGTGCCCATCAATTTATCTTCATTATTTACATTTGAGTTACATCTAAAATAGCAAAAAGCGCTTGGATTAATGAGTGGGAATCACTTGGTTAGAAAAATCACGTGAAACAAATAAAAATATTGTCATGTATCCAATATTAACAACGTGAGCATTCAAAATGAAGAATTTCCTCGGTGTATTGGTTCCAAACATTTCTCGGCTGACCCTGTTTTATCGCTAATTGTAAACACACCTTATCGTATTCACTCTTTTAAAACTTCATGTGAACGTGTTGCGGTCTTAATTCCTCTTTCAACGGGAATTTAAAGTAATTTTCAATTATTCTAGAACTTTCACAACTTAAGTGTGAATGAGCGCAAGTATGGCTTTAAACGTTCAATAGAAGACTAAAAGGCATGCGAGTAATTTTTTTTTCTTTTTCTTTTTTGTAATTCTTTACCATCCACGTTCATAGGTATGTGAAGGTCGTGGCCATCCTTCTCCACACCGTACATAAATCGCTTAACCACTAAACTAGAATAAATGAACGTAATGTTAATCTCCCCCATCTCGGTACTTTACTTTGAAGCTGGTAATAAGAGCCGCATTTTTGCTAAGACTGATTAAGGCCGCTATTTTCCAACTTCAAAAACATGTATCCTGGTGTTGCTGGTTTAGATTTTGCTTAAAAGCATACTAGCGCTCAAAAAAAACTGCAAAACTGGGTAATATGAGTTATAAATTATGATAGAATATGTTGAAACATAACGAAAAACAACAGGATCATGACAATATAACGCCTGCACAATTTATTATCTATTTTTCAAAGTGCTATTTTCACAAATATGGTGCCCACTGATTTAACTTCATTGTTTACATTCGAGTTACATCTGAAATAGCATGGAGCGCTCGGGTTAACGAGAAGCAATCACCTTGTAAGAAAAATCATGTGAAACATGTAAAACTGCTGCCATTTATCCAATATTAACAATGTAAACAATCAAAATGGAGCATTTGTTGGGTTTTATTGGTTCCCAAGGTTGCCTGACCTAGTTTTATCGCTAATTGTAAACAAACCGTATAGTTTTCACTATTTTAAAAGCATCATGCGAAGGTGTTACAGTCTCAGTTTCCCTGTAGTAGGGCATTTAAAGTCCTTTTAGGTTGATTTTCAATTATTTTAGAACTTTCACAATTTTAGCGTAAACGAGCGCAAGTATGGCTTTAAAGGCTGGTTATAACCATGGCTCATCGAGGGGAGAGTGAAAAAACATACACATAGGAATTACAAAATGAGATTATATAGAAAGAAAACAAAAAAGAATGGCTGTATATAGTAGAAAATACAAAAAGGTGCATGCTGTACATAGAAATCTAGATAAATTGTATGCAATTATGGCTGGCTCTGTATCATATATCTTACAGCTGTCCAGTTTTCATTTTCTGAAAAAATTAACATGCGCTTAACTTACCTCCAAGGAATGTATAGCTGCATCATTGAAGTGGCTAGTGGCTTGTTCCCTGATGAAAAAAATACATTCTAAAGTTATTCAGGGGCATTATGGTATACATGTACTTGTGGGGTCACTAGTTAATCTTATTATAGCATGAGATGGAGGCCTTTTTGCTTAAAGGGGCAATCTCACAGATTTTGTGCTGCAGCTACTAAACGTTTTTAAATGGTGAGTTAATCAACCATTGACACTTAAAAAAAGACCAGTCTAAATTTCTTAATTCTAAAATTTCCGAAAAATGTTGTTTTCATATTAAACGTTGAAACAATATTCTTTACGTTTGCTTTGATGGCAATTCTTACCCATTTCGATGATTTTGAATAACGGAAATAAGGTAACCACATGCACAGTCAAACGCTTGCGAGACCCAAATGATGATCGTATCTATGGATAATTCAAATTCAGATCATTGTTTACTAGATAAACCGTTAAAACGGTTTATTACATCTACAAAATAAACGTGCAATATCTCCACTACACGGTTATGAAAGGAAATATCGAGTGTATCAGTGATCTGATTTCATGTAACTCAACAGATCATTGATGTGATTTTATCCGTAGAAAGCATTCAATTTAAAAAGAAAGAATAAATCTCAATCTGTGAGAAAAACCACTGTTCTTCACCGATCGCCTGTGCTGTCTCTATATACAAGCGCATGTTCTCTATTGTAATTGTAAATGTTCTAAAAACTGCTTGAACGATCTACGACTGTAAAAATTTGGTTCCGGGAAATGCCATAGCCCTATATATTCTAACTGTAACATTTGTTAAAATGATCGTATTGTCTCTCTACGTCACAGATTGAAAGGCAAAAGCTCAAATCCAAGATGATGGAACATGTATCGTTTGGTCATCGGGTCTCATGGAAAAAGTTCTGTCCATTATGTTGACTTAAAACTGCCAGACTTGTTCTGAAAAAGCTTTGTGGGTTGACCGGTTGACATCCTGAAAATTCACTGATTATTAAGTTTTAAAGGGGAACTACAAATTCAATCAATGTTTTTAGCTTCGAATTGTGTAGCTTTATATCAATTTTCTAACTTGTTGTATCAAATATGAATAATTATTTAATACGAAACTTGCTTTTCGGCATATGACAGTTGACACCTTACTATACATTTTGATTTATTGAAGTCGTGTTGTAAAATTAAGAACCCTGAGTCAGTCATTGGATCCAGAAAACACCGCATCATATATTTTCGTCCGGGTTATGAACAGTAGAATTGTTTACTTCAACACCGTTTGGACAGTATCACGTGACTTACGTTCGGCAAACGACGCCGCCATTACAAATATTTTCCACGCATGTTTTGAAGTTTCGGCATCTTTATGTAATTGTAGCATTACAAAAGGTAAATGAATGGCAAATGCATGTTTCCTTTCCAACAGCTATACAAAGCTTAACCGAAGACATCGTCCTCAAGCGCAGAAGACCATACACAACTTACGTAATAAACATGCATCCTTTTTGTTTCGGAGAAGCCGCACTGCAAGTTCTAAAACCGTCTTATCTTGTTACATTAAACTGATTCTCAACAAATGTCATTGCTTTTACAAAAGAATAGCTTCGATCGTCAATTTTTGCTTCGATCGAGACCAAATAATCGAATGTGAACAAACCATTTTTGTTCTTTTCTAAGGCAGTTGTTGGCTTGTATTTCTCTTTGGAGTTTTGTTTTGGGATTGCTTTATTTGATAATGTGTTTTGGTAATACTCTTGGTTGTACCAAATATGTTTGTAAATGGCTCTGTGTTGGAGTAAAATAATTTGTTTGCTACATTAACGCTAGTCAAAAGAAGAAAATTGCTTTTTATTTTCTGATGGGGCAATCTAACTTCGAAATTGCGAAGGATCAAAATAGTGTCTGACTTCGAATTCTGATTTTCGGATTTAAAGTAAAAAATGCTTATTCAATGTCAATAAATAAAACAAGATATGTAAAGTAAAAAACCTTAAATACCACAAAATAATGGCATCAACTGCTATTAAACACTTGAAAAACCACTTAATAGGTGCTTCAAGTTCCAGTGTTTATGTGCAGTGAAATTTTATTGGGAGCCCAAAATGGTCAGCTAGTGTTATTAAAACAATTCCTACAAAGTAAATATGCGGAATACAGACTTGTTAAGTGTATGGATTCTAAAAAAGAGATTAATTTACAACTGTGAGTAAAGTACAGTCAACTTGACAGTTTCGGATCATCGACAGTTCCGGATCATCTTATGTTTGTTCTCAAATTTCTATGAATGCAAATTAACTCTGGCCTTAAAAACTTAAGTGTCATTTAGCATATCCATTAAACTGTTGAGGAAACAAAGATGACATTTCCACTACTGTTCAAGCGATCACAATCAATTTGGAACAGTTAATTAAGAACAAGACAAGTCACCGGAAGTTGACCTAATTTCAACGATATTTTTTTTCTCGGCGACTTTGTCGCTCATTTAAACAAAACGTACACTTAAAATTGACATCATTTGTAAGAAAAAATATAATAAAATGTAGCCTTGTGAAAATTTCATGCTAAAACGGGCCTGGGATTAAATATTTGTATGTTGAATTAAGGCAGGGAAACTACAGTTCTGGATCACCTCTTTGGTACTATAGACACTACAGTGGTTTTCTCAACATTACTTCCGGTCTTTCTCATACACTCTTAAAAGGAAAAAGTAAAATAATTCATTAAAGAGAAATTGTACCAGGCATGTCTTTGATGAAAACTAAGTATTAATTGATCATATTTTTTTCTGTTTTGATTGTCTCTTTGCTTAGTTAACTCTTTTTACAATAAATGATATGACAATTAGCGTGATTCGGAACTGTCACATTTGATCCGAAACTCGCGATGACCCCGATATTGTTTTCTTCAAAAACTGAAAAATGGTTAATAAAAGCGGCAAATCATTAGTATAAAGTTTTCTTCAAAAACTGAAAAATGGTAAATAAAAGCGGCAAATCATTAGTATAAATGAACAGAGGATGTTTTTTCCGTTTAATTCATATGTTCATTTCTACAGGAAATGGGTTAGTACAAGAAAAAACGATCTTTTATTTATTAGTGATCCGGAACTGTCGAGTTGACTAATTTGTTAATTCACAATAACAATAAAAAAAATTGGTCTTCAAAGATTTGACAAAAAATTCGCCGCATTTGTTCACCATTAAATGGTTGGTTCAAAAGTTTGACGTGACAAGAGGTATTGCCTGAAGCAAAAATTCCTCAATATTTTCCGATCGCGTCAAATAAGTTAAGCAAACCCTCAAACACATCAGGGCTTTTTTTCTTTCAAATGGGGAGAGTCCCAAGCCTGTTGAATTTGGGAAATTTTATCGCTGAAATTGCTAAATTGGGAAGTCTAAAAGCTGGTATGTTTTTGGGAAAACTGCATGATTTTAAAGAAATTTCCAATTGGGAAGGTTCCTTTCATGAGAGTCGGTTATATAACACAAAAAAGCCCTACACATGTACATGATATCTACTGATGGGAAAACCAATGTCATATGTTAGAAAAATCCAGTTACAATACACTCCATTATACAATGCTGCTTAAATTCAATCTAATATCATTGACTAATATCTGTGCATTTTGTAAGTGGTATTATACCTATCATCATCTTAATTAATTCTTTTTTTAGGAAACAAGACCTTAAATCCTATCAATAGAGGTTAGCCAATATGGCTTTCAACTATGTGATAGGCCCTAATGGGCAGCCAATGTTGTTGGGGCAAGTACAGATGATGCCCATCATGCAGCACCCCGGGGCCCAACAGCAACTACAGATGGGCCCACCCATGGTGCCCATGCAACAACCACCACAACCCCCGCAAATGCCACAGCATAAACTACCGGACTACATGTCCGAAGAGAAGCTACAAGAAAAAGGTATGGCTTGACTCTTTGCAAATAAGATATGATTTTCAAATTTATTTGAGAATATCTCTTACAGCATAAACAGGTAAATAGATGTTATGATATTATTAACAAGACTGTTATCAAGTCAGGTAATGAGTTTGAATCTGTTTTAGCTTTTTGCTAAAGATTTACTTTGAATTTGATGGTAGATTTTGTGACATTTTATGAATTATGTTTTAATTCATTAGCTCTGTTTTATAATACAAGTACAAAGTGCATTTTGTTCTTAGAGTTGTTGTTTTCAGAGTGGATGCTGGTGTATAAACAAAATTAAATCTGAACAATCATTTTCCTTTCACATCATCGAAGGATTGGTGGGTTGTTTGAAAATAGTTGTCATTTATATCTTATTTCAAGCTTGATTTATCAATGCCCTTTTTTCTAGCCCGGAAATGGCAGCAATTACAGTCAAAGCGTTACAGTGAAAAGAGGAAGTTTGGTTTCGTTGATGCCCAGAAAGAAGACATGCCCCCTGAGCATGCCAGGAAGATTATTCGAGACCATGGTGACATGACAAATAGAAAGTTTAGACATGATAAGAGGGTCTATCTTGGGTAAGTGATAAGAACCTATCAAAAGTTCTTAGAGAAAGGTAAGTTATTACAAACTTACACTTTGTTAGAATTTTGTCACTCCTTCTTCATAAAATACTTTGTTTTGGCTGCTAAAGATGAGCATGCTATTAATAGCAAGAACAAAAAAAAGGAATATGTAAGCTGATTGAAGTGCCTTTTATTTTAATGATATGCATTTGTTAAAGAAATGACTTGTTCATACTCTTATCCTAAGCTCTAAATATAAAAACCTTTTTATACATGTCGAAACAAACAAATGGGTTTGAAAGTTTCTATCTTAAACTTCATCTAAAGAAATTGTTAGATTCAAAGTTTTGATTTTAAAGTAATCATGGTATCACCGTATTTGTTTTACATCGATTGTGAAAGAAGCTTAAAGCTTGTTCAAAGCCACCTTCGATGACTGCTTCCTGGATACTAAACCAGTATCGCGCGGGTTTGTGGGTTTGTCCCGGAAATTTTCACCCCGCCTAACAGGGATCTGAACCCGGGACCTTCTGTACAAGAGCCCGATGCTCTACCCCTGCACCAATGTCGCCCACAAGGAGACATTGCTTTATGCACCCAATGCCTGCAACAAAAATCATACATTTTGTGTAAATCATACTTTAGTTAGCATTAAAGTGTCCATTTCATGATGATGATGCGTCCATTGAAAATTGTTATACTGTTGACATTATTTTTCTTTCTTATGCAGAGCCCTGAAGTACATGCCTCATGCAGTGTTGAAGTTGCTAGAGAACATGCCTATGCCATGGGAGAAGATACGAGATGTACAGGTACTCTACCATGTGACAGGTGCTATTACATTCATCAACGAAATACCCTGGGTGATAGAGCCTGTCTATATTGCCCAGTGGGGGTAAGTGTATTTAGCTAAACTATATGCAACTATATTCAAGCAAGTTTCTTTGAAGGTTTCATTCATTGGAAACAAATAAGACCTATTTTTATTCTTTAAAGTGTGCGGACAGTGAATTAACATGTGTTTTAATCCCAAAGTGTGACATCGCTTTTGAGATCCACTGCAACATCGCTTTTGAGATCCACTGCATATAAACTTAACATACTTAGATAAATTGACATTTTTTGAATTTATTATGCTTTCAATAGCTTATTCTAATTGTATATCAAACAACAATACTAAAATGTATCATTTCAAAGACAATTTGAATTTAAAAAAGTCTCTTGTGTGAAAAATCACCTTTAAACATTTTTTTAATGAAATAAGACTTGTGTTGGGCATGTTTTCATTTATTGTTAGAACTTTTTCATACCTATTTCTACTTATTACAGAACTATGTGGATCATGATGAGAAGAGAGAAGCGTGACCGTCGCCATTTCAAGAGGATGAGATTTCCTCCGTTTGATGATGAAGAGCCTCCCCTCGACTATGCCGACAACATCCTCGACGTCGAGCCCCTCGAGTCCATTCAGATTGACCTTGACCCTGACGAGGACAAGTGTGTGGCGGAATGGTTCTACGATCATAAACCACTTATAGATTCATGGTGAGTTTGCTGTTTTACGAGTGTTCTATATAAGAATTGGTTGTACAGGCCAAAACAAAATCTGAAAAGGCCACTTGGAGCGGGGGGGTCCATTGGGGTTCTTAACATTTCCACGAATCTGAACCGGCCAAAACCTTATTTGAAGCGGTCATTTTGGCCTGCGGCCTGTTTTTATTGAGAACGCTGTTTATATAAAATGAGTTAAGCAACATTTTCATTTTTTAAATGGTTCTATGCATGAAATTATTTGTATGGGACAAGTTCCAGATATGTAAAATTTCAGTGACATTGATAATATATTTTGGAGCTGTATTGAGAAAAAGAAATATTTGGTCATTGGTATTTTGTGAATATGGTTTCTGAAGTTTTTGCTCCACAATATTTGTTAAAATAGAATATAAAGAGATAAGAGGAATTACTTTTGCCAAATGTCTGTCCACACATTCAATACATAGAGAATTCTGATGTGGACTCTACCTTATATTCTCATATGTAGGATATGGAAAGTTGTTGATCATATATTAACAGTCTATCCCTTACAGAGAATGCATTAAATTTCTGTTTTTTTATTTTTTTTTATCTTTTTGATCTAAGTCGAAAAATACCGTTAATGTATGATATGAAGCTTTTTTTAAATTGAAAATAACAAAGATTTAGTCTAATGATAGATACGTCTTTGCAAATAATATTTTCCCTTGTTTTTATGATGTCTCAAGTCATGTTTCCTGTTACTATTGTTTAGAAGTATGCCAAGTCACGCCCAGTTACTAGTAATTTATGCTTCAATTTGATTATGCTAATTTATCTTTTCCAGTTATGTGAATGGATCAACATACAGAAAGTGGAATTTGACTTTGCCTATGATGTCTGTGTTGTACCGACTTGGTAACCAGCTACTGACGGATTTGGTGGATGAGAACTACTTCTACCTGTTTGACCTGAAGTCATTCTTCACAGCAAAGGCATTGAACATGGCAATACCTGGAGGTCCCAAGTTTGAGCCTTTGGTGAAAGACAAGGAAATGCAGTAAGTTTAATTCGTTGATAATTCATTATTTGGATGATTTTGAAAGATTATGAAAGCATTCAACAATGAAGTGTTAAAGTCAATAAGTGGGGAAAATGACACATTTATATTCTGCAAATAATATTTCCATCTTTTATAATGCAGAAGGTAGAATGTCGGGATTTGAATTGACATGCTGATATGATTGATCAATGTTTGTAAGATCACAGAAGCTTTTCAAAGAAAATTATAGACAACTGGTGATGAAATATCTTGAGCATAGATAGATACGCAAATTATTTATATCAAAGAAAGGTTGTTGAAAGTGAGTTTACTCCAAAGCAATAATTATGAAGCATCAATAATGGACTAAGTCTTATAAGATGAATGAATACAAAAAATGATCAGGTGTACCACTTGCAGCAGATGATTAAGGGTATGATGATAGATAGACATGCACTGATATAATTACTAAGACATGTGTGTTGTTTGTCTATTTACAGTGATGAAGATTGGAATGAGTTTAACGACATCAACAAGATCATCATCCGTCAGCCTGTGAGGACCGAGTACAGGATAGCCTTCCCCTATCTGTACAACAACATACCCTTCCAGGTCCATCTCTCATGGTACGTACACCACAGGAATACAAACAAAATCCCAACTATTTACCACATTGTTTTCTTTCATCCCTTTTTGGAACATTTTGTAGCTGGCAATTGAAGTTAAAGAAGATTGGAAGATATTTGATCAGTGTTATAGCCATTGTTGACTTGTTTGAATAAGGGCAGTTTCTCTCGTTCCACATGTATTAAGTCATTTTGAGGATTGCCTTGTTTTGGATAACTCACAAAAAAAACCCAGTCACAGCAGAATAGAGCTGGTGATCATTAAAAAAGTTTATCACAGAAACGAAAATACAAGCCAATTGTTTTATTTTCAAGCAATTTCTTCTCTCATGTTTCATTTATGTTTGAATCAGTATTTATGGAACAAACATAGCTTTTAAAAGATGTTGATAAGAGTATCACTGAATCGACTTGCTTTTCTTTCTCCATCAACATTTATGTAAAGCCATCTATGAAGATTTGAAGGGGTGTCTTACTAGCTATGTTTTAACCAAACACTTTGCACTGTTTCAGGTACCACTATTCCAGTATTGTCTTCATTAAGACAGAGGATCCTGATCTACCTGCCTTTTACTTTGATCCCTTGATCAACCCAATCTCTCATAGGCATGGAAACACCAAGGTAAAATTTATAATGGATGTTTGATTCTGTATTCAAAGTTTTTCTTTTCTTCAAAACAACAAGAACGATATGTCTTGGGTTAATAACCATCTTAATGCTTATGCAATTTGAACAGCATGATCAATCATCTTTGTAGATTCAGGCTCTGTATACTAAAATCTTATGACAATGTGGTCACATAAGTATGCTGGGGCTTGGACCTATTTTCTGGGATGCCTGAAGAATTTTGATGATAACAGTTTTACATCTAATTTAGATAATATCAGATGATGATTTAAAATGCAAAACTATTGAAAAGTTATCTGGAAACTTGTATAAACTGAAGAAAAGAGGTATATAATTGATCTAAACAGAAAATAAACAATATATGTACTTAGAAATTATTCTTATGCTCTTATATAACCATAATTGGATTAATTTGTTTGATGATGAGTATGTATATATCCACGTTTTCTCAAAATTTATATCCTTATGCTAATACCTATTTTTGTATGTTGATTGACAGCAAGCAGAACCTTTACCTGAGGATGATGAAGAGTTTGAGCTACCTGAGTATGTCCAGCCTTTCATGCACGACACACCCCTCTACACAGACAACACAGCCAATGGTATTGCCCTTCTCTGGGCTCCTCGCCCATTCAACACCAGATCTGGGCGCACCAGGAGGGCCATAGATGTGCCCCTGGTTAAGACGTGGTACAGAGAACATCCGCCAGCAGCCATGCCTGTGAAAGTCAGGGTCTCATACCAGAAACTCCTGAAGTACTACGTCCTCAACTCTCTGAAACACAGACCACCAAAGTCACAAAAGAAAAGGTAGAACTTTCATTATTTATAAAAACTTATGAGCCATTGATAGTCTATACATTGTTTCTCTTGGCTAAGGAGTTATTGATTTAAATATGTAGACATCATTTTTGAAGAAAAACTGAAAAGACATTCTTAGTTTCAAGTTGATGAAATAACATATTTACCCCTTCCTTCATATTGGATTTTGTAACCAATTCCAATTTTAGTAGAAAATTAATGACCAACAAAAAGACACCATTTATGGTTGATAATGAATAATAAAATTATGACTAAAGAAGTAAATGCTCATTCCTTCTTTTATCACACCAGTTAAAAAAAAAATAAGTAGTTTCATTTCTTGTTGTTGCAGTAGGTTTTTCAACGAACTGCCTAAGGTGCATTTAAGAAGTATATGTCATTGAAAGTGTTAATTGAGGAATTTTGAATGTTAATGAGATGTCATTCTCTGATACAAATGTTTCTCTAATGAAAGAGTTTCACCCTTTTCAGGTATTTGTTCCGATCATTCAAGGCGACCAAGTTTTTCCAAACAACCCAATTGGACTGGGTAGAGGTTGGTCTACAGGTGTGCCGTCAGGGCTACAACATGTTGAACCTGTTGATCCACAGGAAGAACCTTAACTATCTACATTTGGACTATAATTTTAATCTGAAGCCAGTGAAAACACTGACCACCAAGGAGAGAAAAAAGTCCCGATTCGGAAATGCCTTCCATCTGTGTCGAGAGGTGTTGAGACTGACCAAGCTGATTGTGGACAGTTTTGTGCAGTATCGACTGGGTAATGTGGACGCTTTCCAGGTAATTGTGATCAATTCTTTTGAAATCCTGTCATCGATAAAGGGATCCATATTAACATGTAAAGTCAAATGGACCCGATACTGGACAAAAGTGATTAATTTACAGTTTATCAATTTTAAAAAACAAAACAAAAATTGACGAAAGACAAAAGAAAAAGTGTCTTGTCACATGCAACTTTTTTCATAACAGTAGTTTCTTTTATCTCTTCTGAAGAGCTATCAAACTTTAATAAATGGGGGAAAATGGAGGAGGCATGAGTGAACAGCTAAGGATAGGGACAATGACTTGCATAACTCCCCTTGAAATACATGAGCTTATAAGTCATCTTAAACCTTAATTTACATATAAACCTTAGTGGGTGGATTTGATTTGAACTGTAATAGTATTGATCATACTCCATCTAACACTTTCTAAAACAACCAGGGATGGTGGAATCTGGTTTTAATTCACTTGTCCGCAGATGCCAAATCCTTTCTTGTACTACTCTGTATAATGGTTATATAGTAAATTTCAGTAAAAAAAACACTTGTCGATGATGGCTTTTTTGGAAAACTTCGGCAATACAGACAATTGATTTTGCCACCCCTATTGACCATACTTCCTGTCACATTTCTACAAAACCATGGACACATAATATCAGTGTCTGCACTGTGCAACCATCTTGATGAGATTGTTATACAAGTTTTAACTGAAAACATTATATGTATCATGGGCATCAAAGTGGGCCAGTATGGAGTAAGAGATGAACCCAATAGCGTGATTTTATAGCTTGTTAAATTAAATGTTCCTTCTTTGTTACAGCTTGCTGATGGTATACAGTATGTGTTTGCCCATGTGGGTCAGTTGACGGGAATGTACAGATACAAGTATAAACTGATGAGACAGATCAGGATGTGCAAAGACTTGAAGCATGTCATCTACTACAGATTTAACACAGTGAGTTCACCTTTGTTATAAGCGGTGTCTAAAGGATGAAAAAGTGGGTTTTTTTTGTTTTTCATGACTACACAAAATTTGATCTTACAGCTGTGGACAATTTGATTATTACATATTTCAAATTCTCTCCTTTTAATTGGAAGTTATTTACATCAATCTAAAGTAGTTGTTCTCCATTTACTGATGTAGAGGGTGTATATGTTGCCAATACCTTTATTTGAACTGAGCAATTTTTGCAATTTCCATGAATTGAACATTGTTTTATCCTAAAGCAACTTTAATTGTTAATGCATACAAAGGTCGAACAATTTAACCTTTAACTCAATGTATAGAGTCCTTGGTTCATACACCAGAAGAAGAATGCTGAACTAAACCACTGCAGCGTTCAAGTAACCTTGTCAAATGAAGTGTTTTTTAATGGTATTGTAATATCCCTCTTAGAATAGAGATCCATATGTGAAAACTGTTTTTAAGGGTAAATTATGCAGCAATTTTAGTGTACACTTTAGTTTGTTATATCGACTGGTATATTATATTCCAGGGTCCCGTTGGTAAAGGCCCAGGTTGTGGTATATGGGCCCCAGGTTGGAGGGTCTGGCTGTTCTTTATGAGGGGTATAACCCCACTGTTAGAGAGATGGCTGGGTAACTTACTGTCTCGACAGTTTGAGGGGCGTCACTCAAAGGGCGTGGCTAAAACCGTCACCAAGCAAAGGGTGGAGAGTCATTACGATCTGGAGCTGAGAGCTGCTGTAAGTATTACTAGATTTACGACGCTAAGGATTATCTTCGATACCTCTCCTATGTTCTCTACTTTGGTTTAAAGAAATGCCTTAAAATTGCTGATTTTAGAATCCAAATTAAATTTAAATTGCATTATTATTTCCGTTATGCACCAAGATGTTTTATTTGAATGATAACAGCACTTAGAGAGTAAAAGCTAGGGATTGTTAAAGCATTGGAAAGCAATTATTTTGACTGAAAAGTTGTTGACCAAGCATTAGACTTGTGTTTCCCTTTTCAAGGTGATGCACGATATATTGGACATGATGCCTGAGGGAATCAAACAGAACAAGGCCAGGACTATTCTCCAACATCTTAGTGAGGCTTGGCGGTGCTGGAAGGCTAACATCCCTTGGAAGGTAAAGTCTAGATTGTTTAGAATTACATTACAGGGGGTTGGAAGGCTAATATTTTCTGTTGAAAATATAGTCTAGCTGACTTAATGATTGCCGATGGTCCTGTCTGGCGTGACCAGCCCTTTTTGGCAGTTGTTTGGGTTTATCTCCATTTTAATGGGCTGGGTATTGCAACATACCTGAAATTAAGTTGATGCTATATGACATCCATATGGAGAATATAATGAATTATAAAAAAATTTATAAAAAAAATTGATCACAGGACTGATTGAATACTATACTTTCCTGTGGGAGGCAGTCTAGCTTGTTATAAACCCAAATACTCGTACCGGGTTGCTTGAAAGCTGATACTTTCTGTGGAAGGTATATTCTAGCCAGCTTTTGTACATTGTGCATGCAATTAGAATTAAATGATCAATTTTCTCGTACAATTCTTTTTTATAAAGGCTTTGTTGAAAATTTGAAAAAGCTGTAATCATTTTATGGATATCTCTTTGATGTTCTGTTTTAGAATAAATTGCAACAAAGCATTTTATTTACTACTTTTTACTAGAAAAAGAATGTATGAAATAAAGTACAAAGATTCATATAATGTTTTATTATTTTCCAGGTACCAGGCCTGCCAATTCCTATAGAGAACATGATACTTCGGTATGTGAAGGCTAAAGCAGATTGGTGGACAAATACAGCCCATTATAACAGGGAGAGAATCAGGAGAGGAGCCACTGTAAGTAGTTATGGGACATGGATTCTTCACAGTTATTGAAGTTTAATAGAAATGTTTGGTGTATTGCTATGTGGTATAAGAGTTGTTAACAGATATAGAATGACTATAAGGCATACATCATAATACTTTCTGCATATAACTTTTAAACAAAATGGTGATTGAGGTTTGGATTTGTATTATGTTTGTTTACATTGGTGAATTGAACTGGATTAACAGCTTGTCATCTACTGTTGAAGGCCTTAACAGACATGTGAATTTTTAACGAAATTTACCATTTTCCCATCATACTGACAAGTGCAGAAAAATATTTGGCATATATGGACAAATAAATCAAAATTTGATTCTGCCACCCCTGAAGATGAGCGATTACCTACAGACTGATTAGTGATGATGTGGTAAAAGGTCTGATGCTAGCCATCCCGTTTGTTAGACTAAACTCATTTCAAGATCTAGGTGTCTTGTTTCACTAGGCCCATTTCTCAAGATTTTGGTGTCTGTTAGACAAGACTCATTTCTAAATTTAATGTATTAATGTTCACATACTACACATTCTAACTGAGTTATGTTCTGCAATGTGTGAACAGTCAATGGCTGTTGTGAATACTAGTAGATGGACTAACCTCTGTTTTCAGTGTAAAGTTAGCACTGGGAGTAAGCATTGAGTCCTACAGAGTTAAGTCAAAACAGGTGGTTTGGCTAGTGAAGTGACTAGAACAAAACACTGAAATCAGTCTCGTTAAAAAAGGATTGCTTACAACAGCAGACTTCCTGAAACTCATTTGGACTTTTTGTTCATGTCAGACATGATTACCCTAGGGCACATACTAGTCAGAAAAGACCCATTTCTTAGTTATTTGGTCCGAATTGTCCAATTAAAATCTTGTGGGGGTTCCGGCTTTAATTGAGTATATTCAAAGAATATCTGCTGACTACATACCTTGTTGAACGACTTATATTTGTCAATAAGTTGGCCCTTTTTTGATTAGTTGAGAAAACCTACATAGGAAATTGGAGCTTATTGCCTTTTTCCATCTTTGAATAGTTTTTGGTAGTTTACAAATAAATGATAACTGGGTCGCTGTATCTTTGCTAAGAGTGATATCAGGAGCCAAGATAGCTACGATTAAACTTCTAATTCAATATGCTTCCCTCCGTCCATGGCCTTGCCATTTGTGAAAAACTAAATGATAAGGATCATAATGTCAAAATGTGGGATATATACCATCTGGTAATATGAACCACTTTGAATGGATATCCAACAAAGTGTCTGTATCCTCGAGGTCCTGCAAGGCCCAGTGGTTAAGGTGTATGACTTGTGACACAGGTGTACCTGGTTCAATCCTCACCAGTGGCACTGTGATACTTAGTGGGAGTGTGTTGGCAAGACACAGCAGAGCCCTACCTTGTACTGGTGAAATTCAGGAAAGCAATAAAATAACTGAAGTAGTGTTGACACAGTTTAAACTCCATATAATCAAAGAGTGTCTGTTCTCCTGGTGCGACATATATATCACTGAAAAGAGAAGATTAGTTTGATCATAAAACTGAAGCATGGAAATGTTGACTCGTTCAAAATAAAAGGGAGAGCAGACAGGACTTGTAAAGTATAAAAAATTGTATTTTGTCTTGATTTTATGAATCATTTTAAAGAAACCAATGTGACAAATGGAAGATTTGAGTAAAATTTATCCTTTTACTACATTCATCAAACTGAGGTTTTATGAAGAAAGGGTTTATGATCAGCGTATTCTTTTTTTGTTTCTTTAGGTGGACAAAACTGTGTGCAAGAAGAATTTAGGTCGATTAACGAGATTGTACCTGAAGGCAGAACAAGAGAGACAGCATAATTATTTGAAGGTAAGCATTTTTTATATAATACAAAATGAAGCCTCATAAGTGGGTGAGTGATGCAGTTGTTAATCATCGCCCTCTGTTAAATGGGGGTCCTGGGTTTGATCCTGATTGCCAGTGAGGGGGAAAAAACAGGACTATCATATATTTGGCATGAGGTCTGTTTCTGTATCCAGAAAGTAGTCATGGAGGTTGAATGTGGTAAGCTTCAAGCTTCCGTCACAAGCTATGTAAAATGAAAAGGGTTTAAAGTATAGGACACTCTCGCCAAACCAGATATACCAATGGGGCTCATGTCTGGCACCTAGGATGACCATCACTTAAACCACTGAGCCAAGAAGACTCTTTGAAGACCAGAATTGAACTTCGATTATTTCACTTTTTCCTCAAAAATTACTTTTTATTTGTCCCTTTATTGCTGCTCATTGCATGTTGGAATTGTAAAGTAATAAGCAATCCTCTTAACACATGCATAGATTGTTGCCTTGAATAAACTTATTCAAGTTATCAAGATAAAAGGCATACTCTTTTTAACTTCTTTCATGTGTCCAAACAAAAGCCTTTATATTGACACTCATTAGAATCTTGGAGGCAATTCTTAGGAATCTTCGTAAAATAGGTATCACGTTTTGTCCTAAAGTTTTTGAAAACTTGCGTGTACATGGTCCTCTCTTCTATAGACTGCAACTATTGTTATTTATCGTTGAAACTGGCTTTTATAAAAACAAACCTTCAACTTTAAGATAAAGTTTGAAGCATTACTCACATATGAAGTGTTCAGTACATGACTATAGCAAGTCCTTCACAAAAGGAAGGTCTTGCTATAGGCTTGCAATGAAGTTATGAACCCTCAACGTGGTAGAACCCTAATGCATGAACATATGATTGAATTACAGGATGGTCCATACATCACCCCAGAGGAAGGCGTGGCCATCTACACCACAACTGTACATTGGTTGGAGAGCCGTCGGTTCTCTCCCATTCCGTTCCCACCTCTGTCTTACAAGCATGACACGAAGCTGCTCATCCTGGCGTTGGAGAGGCTTAAAGAGGCTTACAGTGTGAAGAGTCGACTGAATCAGTCCCAGAGAGAAGAGCTTGGTCTTATTGAACAGGCCTATGATAATCCTCACGAAGCTTTGTCAAGGATCAAACGTCATCTGTTAACACAGAGAGCATTTAAAGAGGTAAATATTTAAAGTTTGTTATAGCCTGGAATCAAGGTGGTTTTCCTTTTCGGTTTGTTCATGAAAAGTGTTGTCTGGCTTAAATTGTTCCGTGAGTGGCACTGTTGATTCATACTACAGGGCTGAAACAACTGAAATGATATTTGAAAGGAAAGGAAATGAAAAAATATGGAATTAACAAACTTTCTGTAAATCTATGTACAATGAAGAAAAATGGTGTTCTCCACTTCAACACTTTTTGTTTACTAACCTTTCTTTTATGAGCAAACATAAGGACAGTATATTTGATGTCAATTTACAAAGAGAAGAATGAAAAGTGCCTGCAAATAAACTTTCTTCAGCTCATCTGAAATTGTACCCTGTAAAGAGTTCAAAACTTTGTGACAAATGGAGAAATCAATCATGATAAGTAAAATATCCTTTATTTCCATTGATTTCATAATTTGATAACAATGCACTTTCTAATGGATGGTTTTTTTTTTCATCTGCATGAATGGATATTTATGATATTGTCCAAAGATTGCTGGTTTCATGGGAAAATGTTAGTTACTAATTACTCCAATTCAAATGTCTCACATAGGCTTCAGACAAGTCAGTATGTGTATGTACAGGGTATATAGTTCCTTGTTTTGTATTACAGACTGGTATAGAGTTTATGGACCTGTACAGTCATCTCATCCCTGTCTATGATGTTGAACCCCTGGAAAAGATTACCGACGCGTACCTGGACCAGTACTTGTGGTACGAGGCGGATAAACGTCGTCTGTTTCCACCATGGATCAAACCAGCTGACTTGGAGCCCCCACCAACGCTGGTGTACAAGTGGTGTCAAGGTATGACTTTGCTTTGTGAAATTAATATGGCTTTCTTTGCAATTATTGGAAAATATCCAATTGTCATTTGCAGTAAAGATGACATTTTAATTACATTTTTATTTTATTTTATTTTATATATGATATTGATAGCTTTTGTCAAAGATATATTAAAATGAAATGAATTATTTTGCAATAAATGTTTCTCAATTGAAATTTGCGATGTGAATTCTTCAATTTGAGAAATTTTCTTTAATACATGCTTTGCGAGATGAGAGATGTGTGATGATGTATGGAAGATATCAATTGTTTGATTTACATATCTACTGCTTGAAATACTATAATAAGCATGTTGTAAAGCATAATTAATGATTTTGATAGATACATAAGAAAAGAGAAGTTAAATATTTATAAGCATTTCGCTGTAGAAAGTTGAAGGATATGTTAGCATAGCAAATTAAGAACTTCATATGGAATCAGGTCAAAATGAAAGCAACAGCAGACAACATTGTTTGATAAAGAAAAAAATATGTTTTTATGTGATATAGATATTAAATGAACAAAGTCTGAAGTTATATATTTATATTTTTACTCCCTCAGGGATCAACAATCTACAGGATGTTTGGGAGACAGCTGAAGGAGAATGTAATGTTATGATGGAGACCAAGTTTGAGAAGATGTACGAGAAGATTGATTTGACATTGCTGAACAGATTGTTGCGTCTAATTGTGGATCACAACATTGCTGATTACATGACAGCCAAAAACAATGTTGTCATTAACTACAAGGTATAATATAATATTATTTTAACTATTACAAATTATTAGTTTGTATTATGAATGACTGTTTCATTTTTAAGTATTGATACTTTCAAAACAATCTGATCATGAAGAAGTATAAAAGAAATTGTCATTAATGGGTATATATGTCCTGACCAATACCACAAGGCATTTCTTTTAAAGAAGTTCCATATGATGATTGTGTTTTAGTGTTCAGGAAATAGCAGGAGGCTTTCAAGTATAGATGAAATGACGACATGCAAATATCAACATGTGTTAAAACATATTTTTATATTGAAATTCTAACATCAAAAAGAAAAGGAAAATGCAATATTAAGATTTATTCATGAAGTGCGGGTTTGCTTTTTGTCTAAATTGAAATTGCATCTTAAAGGTCTCAAGTTTTACAATGGGCCCAAGCCATTGACCCACAAGTACAAAATATCGGGCACAGTTTTACACAGAATTTGGCCAATTGATCGGTTATCTTTGATAAAGAAAACCACTTATGGTACACCTTTGGACCCATCATTAGAGAAAATGACCTACAATTTTTGCAACATAGGTTAATTTGGCTAGCCTTTTCTTAAAAGAATCTGAAATTCTGCAATTGATACAAATTTCTATGTTAAATTCTTAACTGAAATCTAAAGTTAAACTCCATCCCTACTTTTCTGTCAGGACATGAATCACACCAATTCCTATGGTATCATCCGAGGGTTGCAGTTTGCCTCGTTCATCGTGCAGTACTATGGACTGGTTCTGGATCTCCTGGTACTCGGTCTGATGAGGGCTTCAGAGATGGCCGGTCCCCCTCAAATGCCCAATGCTTTCCTGCAGTTCCAGGACGTACAAACAGAGTCGGCACATCCCATCAGATTGTACTCCAGATATGTGGACAGGATACATATCTACTTTAGGTGAGAAGTGATTGTAATAGTTATTGCATACTTTCCCTTAAAAGAAAAAAAGGACAGCTATTATATGTACCTGGGGACTGTTTTACTAAACTGCATAAGGGAAAATATTTGCTTAAGTCCAAACTGATAAACATGGATAGTACCTTAAATGGAAACACATTATTGGCATGTGACACATCATTGGAGGTGTCTCTATTCCAATGATGTGTTAAACTATGCAATATTCCATTGCCAAATATTGATAAATGAGGGAATGATGTTTTGAAATTTTTAGCATAAACTGTTCTGACAGTAAAATACTACCCTGGGGCCCATTTCACTAAGCTGCGTAACTTTACGCAAATTATTTGCGCAAGTATAGGAGTTACGCAAAACTTACGTTCTTGCGTAAAGTGTTTCACTAACATCAACGTAAGTTAACCATTTCTGCGATTTGCGTACGTATGAAATTAAGCAATATACGTTACCGGAACGTAACGTTATTTAGCAATATTACCGAATCGACAATCCCGATTACCGAAACCTTAAGATGCCACCTGTTATGATAATTCCTTTTCAATTGTTGTTGGGTTTTCATTTACAAGTGAAAAGGAAAGAAAGAGAATTGTCAACAACAATGATGTTTAAGCTTCACATAAACAAGTTTGAACAATATTCGACCGCTATTGATAAGCGAGTAATTAGCGGGAGTCCATTGTTATACCAGGGAAAAACACAAGCGCGTAACTTCTAAAAAGAACAAATAGTTGTGTCGAATGTAACTGTATCCTTTAAGTTAAAATCATCGAATTGGTAGTGACTTTCAAAGTCGGCATCGTGGCTATTTTTCAATGTGGTTTTAACGATGTTCTATTGACATTTTACAGCGCAATACCATAATACTGCATATTGTCCGAATACACCCTCCTTCAATCAAAATGTTGATTAAATCTATGAAATGACTGACAACGTGGAAATAAGAAATTTGAAACCATTTGATTTATTGGCTTTTGTTTCGATATTTCGTTTCAAGATTCAAACGGATAATCATTAACACGAGGAACCGCAGATCGGCCAAGTTACGGAAACTCGAAAATTCTGTGGAAATGCATCTTCACACTCTATTTACGAAGAAATGTTGATACTTTGGTTGATATAACCCGATTTTACACATATAACTAGGCCTGTTGATGCGCCGTGACACACAACATAACTTCATCCAATGAATCTTGATATATTTACTCGGCAGTTTTATGATAATGCCACTACATGTATGTATGAGTCTGTCTAAAATTTCTCATCTGATGGATCTGTTTGGTTCTTAAAATATGAGTAGCTTCGCATAATTATGCCTCACTTTTAGCCCATTACCAAACAACAACGACATTTGACCAATTTGTTACATACAACTCTGGAAAACGTTATAGGAAAAGGAGAAATGCTCTAAGCCAGCAACTTCTACTTTTCCCACAATGTTTTCTGCCCTATCAATATTATTTTTTAATTTCATCACATTTTGAAATGTCATCGGCAAACTATTTTCCATACAAGGACAAGTTTAAAATGCAATGTTTTGATACTGTTTACGGCGTTATGAGAAATTCCTCAACACTTCTCATTTCAAAACTCCCTGGAGCCAAATAAGCACAGTGTATTATCTACATTGAGCTCTCAGTCTGGTGTTTCCCAATAAACAAGACTATTGTGCTAAACTTCTTTAGACCTTGGGAAGGGTCGGCCTGGATTCGAATACACAACCTCCACACAGTAGGCAGACACATTAGTATATGAATGAAGACTTAGGGAAGTTAGGGTTTTGGGGATACACCAGGGTCCACTCATAAGAAAACACCTCTTACAACAGGCTGGTTCATGTTGTTGGTGGGCAGAATATAGTAACTTCATAAACATATAACACTGGGGTATCTTGTCGCTTCATAGATAACATTGATTATATAACAAAAACATTAACTACAGCTCTTTACCAAGAGATAATAAAAATGAAAAAGATGACAAAAACATCAAATAAAAGAATATGTTTTATTCAATTGTAGGTCAACATTCCCTTTATGCTGCATATACCACTATATTTAACTTTGATTTTGATTATTGGCCTTACATATGACTTGTTAATCTTTTCTCAATCAATGAAAGACGAAATAGTTGAAATTGCAGAGGTAATGCTAATATTGAAAAGGAAACATGTGTTCATAAGAAAAATGTTCTTAAAAAGCTTTGTTAATGAGAATTAATAAATATATCATTTGCTAGATTCATATAGTAAAAAGGCATATTTACAGACAATCTACTACAAAGCTGTAATTTAGTAAAAATTGACAATATTTAGGTAAATCTAGAAATTACTGAGCTAAAATAACCCTTTATTTTGAAATTCTTGCAACTTGGAAGTATTTTAGATTATCTCCCATTTCAAATGTTGTAAAAAAATGAAAATCAAAAGCATCAACTCCCAAAAAAGTGTGCTATATGAAAATATTTGACAATTCATGTTAAAATGTTTGAAACACTTAATCAGTTTCATCATATGTTTATTTATAACTGAAAGTTATTATTCTTTGCTAATCTCTTAGAATAATGTGTTGATTGTATAATTAACATGAAACTCTTGCAATGAAGACAAACAGTGATTATAAAAAACACAAGACGAAGTAATAGTTATTCCTCTTCATGCAGTATCTTTGCTTTGATGTGGTATCTTCTCTGTTCACGGATAGTAGTCCCCCATCCATTTGATGAAATTATCTAAAATATAACAAATGGAAAGTTAATAGGTTATTACCATGCCATCTAGTTTGTATGTACTACAGCTGTTTGCCTGTGATATGCAGCAAACAGGATTAAGGCCTTTATTGAAGAGACAATTGATATCTCCTGAGTCCAGCATCAATAATCCATACATTAAACACTTGTAATGAAAGGTCAGTTAGGACACTATGCTCATTATGTGCAAATCATCCTTGAGATTATTAGCTATCAATGACTAGAAACAAGGGAATTATCAAAGAAATTTGATGTAGATATTTTTCTTCTTTATTTTTCTTTCATGTATAATAAGCACATGACAGAGAGGTCATAACAACAATACTGTCAAAGATGAATTTAAGCATTGCTTGAATCATGATGAGTGGTAACTGTATTTGTTATTGAATAAGATACTTTACCTGATGTGTTTTACTGTTGGTACTCCACTCTTATGTGTAAAATCCATACCATATCAACTGGAACTTATCAAACAAATCTGCCACTTGTCTGAAAGAAAAAGATATACTAATGCAATATTTCATCAATTGTTTTTATTTTTTCCAAGAAAACACTGTCTTCAAAGCCCCATCATCTACATAGTTTAGGCATTAAGTCAATCCAAACTTACTTTAAAGCGAATGAATTATTTATCATATAACTAGAAGTTGTAAACGGGACACAAATGATCAGAAATCAACAATCCTCAGCCTTCAATACACACTGATGAATTTACATAGTGGTACGTACATCACTGGGTTCGAATCAAGTTTTATCAATTGTCAACTACATTCATGTAGATAAGAGTGGTAGCCTGTAATTAATGGATCGAAAATATAAATCTTAACAACAAAAACATGCTTACCATACCAAAAATAGTATATAGATCGACATTTGAGCCACATAAAAAGAATTC
The DNA here is from genome assembly GCA_947846245.1 of Cerastoderma edule. Taxonomy (NCBI): domain Eukaryota; kingdom Metazoa; phylum Mollusca; class Bivalvia; order Cardiida; family Cardiidae; genus Cerastoderma; species Cerastoderma edule. The sequence goes on from OX401411.1 coordinate 23,714,296, forward strand.
AAAACACAAATGTCACTTTTCGCTCCTACACAAACTGCATTATTGAAAACCTATCAAGGAACACAACTGAATGTCTACGAACAATTAATAATCATAACAAAGGATGAAAGCATCCTTTATTTCATGAACAACCACAAACGCCATAATTTATTTATATACAAAAGGTAAACATACCTCGATGTCAGAGTCGTGTTGAAACCATCCCTTACTTTGGCAATAACCCGTTTTTCGACAATGAGACGTTCTTTTGACATTTAAACTCTCCCGATCGATGATTTGTAACATTTCACCGCTTCAAAATCTCTGAAATAGCCTGGCAACAGCTCCAACTCAAAATTTTTCAGTTTCGGTCCCACAAATTCGACTTTTTAGGGTTGGCAGCCATGACACTTGCGCAAATTTAACAACTTATGTGACCTATCGAGCTTGCGTAGATTTACGCTGATATTTACGCAAAACGTAAAGTTACGTTGTTTAGTGAAACGGTTTTTCCAGTCAAATCCTGGCGTACGCAAAAACTTACGACAATTTCTTGCGTACGTTGCTTTGTGAAACGGGCCCCTGGTCTTGTGTAACATATCGCTCTTCTTGGTATTAATTATAGGCAAATGTCCCTATCTCCTAAAGAGGCCATTATTTTAGTCATAGATAATTTGTTCACTTGTTGTTTTACTGATCCCTGTCAATATGTATTTGTCCCAATTAATAGTAAGGGCCATTAATTTTATCCACAGGTGTTCAATTTGCTTGTGTTTAGGATACTTAAGGAATTGGTTCATGAATAGCCACCATGGGTGATTGAATTTTCGGATGAGTTTGTATCTCATTGGTTATTACATACAGGTTCTCTGCTGAGGAGGCCCGAGACTTGATCCAGCGGTACTTGACGGAGCATCCTGATCCAAACAATGAGAATATTGTTGGTTATAACAACAAGAAATGTTGGCCCAGAGACTCAAGAATGAGACTGATGAAGCATGATGTCAACTTGTAAGCATTGAAGATTTTCTGTGAAATTTAACAACTTTTTTATTGCTGTTGAATAGATCACACAGAATTATAATTTGTTAGAGCAATTGTTTCTTTAGTTTTGTTTAAAGTCTTCCAATTTTAACTAGGGATTTTGATTTTCTATTTATATTCCAGAGAATCCTTTGCTTGGAGTTTTTAGTAATTGATAATTATTCAAGTGTAGGCTTTATCAGTGAATGCTGATTTGATTCATAGAGTCATTTTAGAAGTCAGAAATGGACTTAATTTGACAAATGTTTAAACAAAAGTGCAATGTTTGGTGCTTTGGAACTTTGTTAGACACCCATGAACGTATAATTTTGCAGTAAACTTGTAAAGGAGTGTCCGATTAATGCATTGTAGTGAAAACTAAACTACCCTTTATACATTTCGCTCTAAGCCTTTTGAAAATGTGCATTTAATAGGAGATAATTTTACCCATTTCCATATGCCAATTTTCGACTGTCCCAAGTTGAAAGAGTTTGCAGACTACATTTCAAAATGTGATGAAATTGGAAAACAAAATTCTGATAGGCAGAATACATTGTGGGAAAAGGAGAAATTGCTCGTTGAGAGCAAGGTCTCCTTTTCCCACCATGTTTTCCAGATTCGTCTGCAACAAACTGGTATAATGTCGTTATTGTTTGGTAATGGGTTAAACATAATCCTTCCGGTCTATGATAACAGGGGTAGAGCTGTATTCTGGGACATCAAGAACCGTTTGCCGAGATCTGTGACAACCATTGAATGGGAGGGCAGCTTTGTGTCTGTATACAGCAAGGACAACCCCAATCTTCTGTTCAACATGGGCGGGTTTGAGTGTCGTATTCTACCCAAGTGTAGGACCACCCATGAGGAATTCACACATAGAGATGGAGTGTGGAATCTACAGAATGAGGTAAAGATTTGTTCCATTTACTATCATGAACATTTTTAGCTATAAACATGCAATGGTATAGCAAGGGTATTAATTTTTGAAGGTTAATGGTTTTGAACAAGTCATAGATTAATGAGGAAGATGAGTTGATCTGCAAGCATACATGTGTGGCGGTGACTAATGAATACTTTGAAATAATTCATATTTGTCATATTGTTAAGTGTATTGATCACCTTTTTGCCAAGAGAATATTTCTTGTTTTGTTTTCACATTTTCTTGAGCTTCTTCCAATTTGTGAATCTGGAAATAGGGATAAAAGGGATCATGCTGCATTCATTTCTTTTGAAATCATTTAAAAGGCTCTTTATATTGATCTATTTTTATCTATTAAACAGGTGACCAAAGAGAGAACAGCCCAGTGTTTCTTGCGTGTAGATGATGAATCCATGAACAAGTTCCATAACCGTGTCAGACAGATTTTAATGGCCTCTGGTTCTACAACCTTCACTAAAGTAAGTGGCATAAAGTCAAAACTTGTAAAAACAACCACCCTTTGTGATAATCTAAACAGGTCCTTTGCATAACTGATATCCCAGAATACATTGGTTTTAGATTCTAGAACGAGTTATGGATGGTTACTATAAACTGAAGGGACCTGATATAGATTAAAATTATGAACAATCAAGATAATCATTATTTTTCCACCATATATGTTAATGAATTATTTTTAAGTTTACTTGCATGTATTTGTGTGGTGTATACATATTTGACTCTAGAAATTATTGAGTCATGCACATGAGATTTATTCACTTTAAAAAAAAAAGGAAAATATTTTTTGGGAAAAAAACCCAAGTTACTTGATATTTGATGATTCGCTTACCTTTCAGATTGTAAACAAATGGAACACAGCCCTGATTGGTCTGATGACCTACTTCAGAGAGGCGGTGGTGAACACCCAAGAGTTGTTGGACTTGCTGGTCAAGTGTGAAAACAAGATCCAGACTCGAATCAAGATTGGTCTCAACTCGAAAATGCCTAGCAGATTTCCTCCAGTAGTGTTCTATACACCGAAAGAGCTTGGAGGTCAGTTTAAATCATTTTCCATTACCGTGGCCTATGGTTAAGGCTGGTGGAAGGTTCGAGCTCGATGGAAGGCATTTGTCCTGAAAACGCTCTTGGTAGACTTGTTCCAAAATGGGTAGTTTGTGAGCCGCTAGCTAGTTTAATTAATGGTTACCGACTTATATCGGCTTGGCTCCTAACATAATCATAGTTGGTAGGTTCTTGGTATAGTCAGGGAAAATTGTCTCGTAAGCCAAACTGGCCAGCCCTTTCACTAGGGGTGACACTATAAGAAACAAAACCTTCAATGATTTTAAATGGTATCTCAAAAGAATATACTGCAGGGTCCTAATAAGGGATATACTTGAATTGCTTACTTGTTTCTTCCTTCTGTATAGTTTATTTTGTGGATACAATAAAAAATCAAAAAAGCTGAATTTAGATTGGCATTGACTTAAGAGCATATTGAGGATTCAATGCTAGACTATAGTAAGTGCTTTATACACATGAAGCACTTACTATAGTCTTGCATTGACTCCTCGATATGCTAATTTGGAACGGGACTGTACCAATATATCAACCTACTGTAAACCAATTTTGCTGTGTATTTTTTCAGGGCTTGGAATGTTGAGTATGGGTCATGTGTTGATACCCCAGTCTGATTTACGATGGTCTAAACAGACAGATGTGGGTATCACCCATTTCAGGTCTGGTATGTCCCATGATGAAGATCAACTCATCCCTAACTTGTACAGGTAACTTGATATATTTTTTGTGTTAATGTGTGTGTGTGTGTGTGTGTGTGTGTATGTTTTTTTGTTTTTTTGTTTTTAGCTTTTAGGATACTTGAATGTCTGTTGTGCGTGCGTGCGTCGTCAACAATTTCAGCGTTTACACTCTAGAAGCCACATTTTTGGCCCATTCTTCCTGATACTTGCTCAGGATGTTTACCTTGATGATATCTCGATCGAGTTCGATCATGGGTGGGGTGGGGTCAAAAAAAGTAGGTCACTAGGTCAAATCTTAGTTAAATCTAGTTTACACTCTAGAAGCCACATTTTCTGCCTAATCTTGATAAAACTTGCTCAGACTGTTAACCTTGATGGTATCTTGATCGAGTTTGAACATGGGTAGTGTGGGGTCAAAAAGTAGGTCACTAGGTCAAATCTTTGAAAAACCTTGTTTAAAATCTAGAAGCCACATTTTTTTGCACACAAATCTTTGAAAAATCTTTGAAATATGTCATATCATAAATTACTATTGTTTACAATATTATGGTAAAAAATTCGACCCAATCTGTCTGGAACTCGCTTTCTCTTACCCTTCAAAGTTTCTTAGAATATTTGCGTATGTTTGATAAATCTTGTTTACATTCTAAAGGCAACACTGTTTGTACAATGTATATCGAAGAGGTCTACAGCTTAATTTTTTAAGACATCCAGAGTGCTGATCAAACTTTCTCAAAATGTTAACCTTGATAATATCTTGATTAACTTTGATCATGGGTGGAATGGAATCAAAAAGTAGTTCACAAAGTCAAATCTTAGAAAACACCCGTTTACACTCTGAAAGCTACATTTTCAGCCCAATTTGATCAAACTTGCTCAAAATGATCAACCTGTTATATCTCAACCAAGTCAGTTTATGAGTAACTTGGGGTCAAAAGTAGATCACTGTCAAATTTAGACAACTCTTGTCCATTACTCATGTGTAACATTGTTGTAACCAACACTTTACAAGTGTCAGGTGAGCGATCCAGGACCCTCAGGGTCCTCTTGTTATTTGTCTAGTTACTATAAAATAGAAATGTGATGACAAATTCATTTCAGTTGAGTTCTTTTTTACACTTTGAAAACAGTGAATAACAGTAGATTTTTTCCTACTTCTTTTTAGGATTTTGTTTCTGTATTGGAAGTGTTGCTCTATTTTATTTAAAAAGCTAAATTGATTATTGAAAACATGAAATGGATTTTAGACAGTCCTACATATCAAATCAGTGACTGAAAGTAGACCGAGCACAAAATGTGATTAGTTTTACATAAAGAAGTCAACATTTACCAACTCATGACATTACAGTTTAGTCTTCTGTTTTGTAAATATCTGGAAAAAAATAAAGATCTTACTTCTTACTTTTTACGGCCATAAATTTGATTGTTTTAATGAAAAGCATTGGTAAAATTCTCATTTGAATAAACATGTAGATTTGAAGGAAAGTTCCATCTGTATTACCTCTGACATTTTAGATATATTATGCCATGGGAGAGTGAGTTTATAGATTCACAGAGAGTGTGGGCAGAATATGCCCTGAAGAGACAGGAAGCGAATGCTCAAAACAGGTAAATAAATTAGATTTGTATACAATTTTAAAGCGTTGTAGAATAGAAATTTCATCATTCATTGCTTATTCAATCTTCAGTTATTGAAGCTGAAAAGACCTCCAGCTAAAGTCGTGAAACTTCTCTATATCTACCTTGGTTAGTTACTTAGACAATCTTGCCAAAACTGCCATCTACATTATCCTTACACTTTTATTGCAAGTTTAGTCATTTCTGGCTTTATTTGGAATATATCGTAACAGGAAATTTTATCTTCTCCATTTTTTGTTAGCCATGGGTTCATAAATGTTCATGATTTAGGGGCTTTCATATTGTTGAATGGATGGTTATCCCCGACAACACAGTATGTTATCAGATATCATGAGAGTTGTCAAACAACCTGATTCCTAAAGATTTGTTAGTTATTCAATATTATTTTCGTTTGGCATAACTTATACAATGCACTTTCTATTTTTGCAACATTATTCAAAGAGTCCTAAAGGTTGAATTATAATTAGATATCTGAGGAATTATTGATAAATGTTAATTATCTGTGTAATTTCAGACGTTTAATCCTGGAGGATTTGGAGGACAGTTGGGACCGGGGTATACCCAGAATTAACACCCTCTTCCAGAAGGACAGACATACACTGGCCTACGACAAGGGCTGGAGAGTCAGGACGGAGTTCAAGGCTTATCAGGTATTGCGATATTGCTTTGTATGGACCTTGACCTGAACGAAGATGTCTTTAAATTGTATTCTGTCTTACCTAAAATCAGGTAAAGAAAATATGCTTCTGGTTGATATAAAGGCTAGAAAATAAGGAAGTCTCATCCAACATGAAGGAACTGCTTGTGTTACATTTTAGGCTTGTTTCAACCATAAATCAGTATGGTATCTTGGCTTAAAGGCACTTTAAAGGAGACTAATGCTATATCAAACTATATTATTTGGTAAACTTTTGATCAGATTCAATTAGTTATCACCAGAAAACCCCATCAGCACAACTAGAACATGAAAGTCAACCAGAAATAACCCAGATTAGCCAGTTTAATAATTCAGATTGTGTGATTTTTTCACCCCTGACCTTGACAGTTGATACACAAATTTTCGAACCGACCAATCAGAATTCATTATTTTGAATATGTAAACAAACAGGTTGTTGATAAACATGATTGAATTGGAGACAACTATATTTCAAGCACAAAATAACTTATGTTAAAGGAGTCTATTTAATAGGGTCTCAATGCATTTGTAAATAAATTCTCATGACTTTTATGAACATGATAAAAGAACTCCATATACTTCTCAGTAATTTATTTGTACTCCTCTCCTTTTATGTGCCTTTAATGAAGTGTAGCTTTAATTTCATAGGAAGGTCTATCAACAGTTCTCTTGTTGAAAATTTCAAAAAATCTAAAATCTTTGTGACAAGTAGATAAAGCATATTTTTCCTTCTGAAACATGTAGTTGTCTGAACTTTCCTTTTCTGATTATATTATAGAATAACAAGCCATATGTGATAACACAAGTTTATTTTGACAAAAGATAACAATACTAATAAGAAATAATTTGCTGTCGTGTTACATTGATATATGTGTAGGTTCAGATTAGAAATAATCATTGTACAAAGATAAAAAGATAATGAATGATATTGCGAATATCTGTAGATAAAATGTGATCGTCTCTTTTAACACAACTAGTTTTGTATTTTTTACAGGTCCTTAAACAGAATCCATTCTGGTGGACCCACCAGCGTCACGATGGTAAACTGTGGAACCTGAACAACTACAGGACAGACATGATACAGGCTCTGGGTGGTGTGGAAGGCATCCTGGAACACACTCTATTCAAGGGAACCTACTTCCCCACATGGGAGGGTCTCTTCTGGTATGTGTGGTATTTTCATTTAATGGTTTATTACTTATATATCTAATAGGATTTTCTTCTTCAAGAAACATAAAAAGAAATAAAACCACTACTTTCTCAGGTATCTTTTTTGCCCATGTAAGGATTATCAATATGATTTCCTTTGAGTTCTAGTTGTAAACAACTATTTTCGTTGTAGTTATGTTAAAACTAATACAACAGTTTATTATGTTAATGTTTAGATCTAGTTATTCATCTTTCTGTAATAAGTTACACTCAAGTAGGTTGTTGTAATCCAAAACATGCAAATCCTGTTGTCTGCATAGATCACTATTGAAATATTGAACATGAATCATGTGTTGTTTTTCACTTATAGGGAGAAAGCCAGTGGTTTTGAGGAGTCGATGAAGTATAAGAAGCTGACCAATGCTCAGAGGTCTGGTTTGAACCAGATTCCTAACAGAAGATTCACACTTTGGTGGTCACCAACAATCAACAGAGCTAATGTAAGTAACATGGAAACTGTTAGGAAGAAAGGTCCTTTCACTGGAAGTTTATCACACAGGTTTTTTTTTCTTAATCACAATGTGACTTGTGCTAGAGGCCTGTATTTGAAGATTTATACAATGCCAGTATTGTAAACTTTTCTTTCTCTCATCTATTCTCACATTTTAACATTGAACTGTTCTCTTATGTACAACATTTTTGTTGACAGTTTTAAACCCTGACTGAAATTGATTGATTTATTTGTGATGCAAATAATGCAATTGGCTTATGAAATTGGCATTAGAAATACTCTCATTCTAAGTTAGGAATACACAGGTCTAATGAGAATTTGTTAATCATAGGGAAATTAAGTTGGTAACATGTTATACCATTTCCATTGAGTTGCTGATAAAAGATTCATGTTTGGAATAAAGATATAAGGAAAAAGGTAATAATAACTAATTGCTTTATTTTATAGGTGTATGTAGGTTTCCAGGTACAGCTTGATTTGACGGGAATTTTCATGCACGGTAAAATCCCCACACTGAAGATCTCCCTCATCCAGATATTCAGGGCGCATTTGTGGCAGAAAATCCACGAGAGTGTTGTGATGGACTTGTGTCAGGTAAGGACTTTACTATTCAGCTGCACAGATAAGATGCATTCTTTTAATTGATCTAATTCCTTAATTGATGGTACTTAAGCAGAATTGTCTTGTAAAGATGATAGTATAAGTGACAAAATAGGATAAACTTTTTATTTTTTTTTTCTAAAAATTCTGTTCCTAAGATCATGATATGCCCCTCTCTCTAGCTTAATGAAGACTTTGCTAATGTCAGGACAAAGTTGTTTATCAAGGTCTTTGACACATACTTCAAACATTATACAAATAGCTTGTGTTATTTGTTTGTTCTAGTCACATATGACATGATCTGTTTCATGTTTTGTTTGATTTCCTCTTATAGTTATACCACAAAGCATTTTGCATGACTGGCCAATCTTGTATACAGAGTCTTGTTTTTTGCAACATTTTAGGTGTATTTGATATATTTGTTATAGAATTATGCTGCATCCATCCAACAGTAGTAAATTCTTATACTATGCCAATTGCACTGATCAGGGGTTGTTCTTACAAAGCAGTTAAGAGATGTTTCACATGAAAAAAATCACTTTCATTACAGGTATTTGATCAAGAGTTAGATGCCTTGGAGATTGAGACCGTTCAGAAGGAGACCATCCATCCACGTAAATCCTACAAGATGAACAGTTCATGCGCTGATATTCTCCTGTTTGCTGCATACAAGTGGAATGTGTCCAAACCTTCTCTTCTGGCAGATTCCAAGTAAGTTCACTACTTTCAAAATAAAGTCATATTGCTTTTCCTCTGAATAGCTGGAAATTTTTCAAGCAATCGAAAATAAGGAAAGATGATTATTATCATTTCCTTCTGATTGGAGATTACTCATTCATCTAAGAGAAGTTTAATTGCTAAACAACCTTTATCATGCATTAAAGGATTGTGGGAAAGGGATGCTCTGATATGATATGCATTAAGTTTTAGAATGATCCGATAATTTAGAATAATTGAATCGGTGTACTTAATAAAAGCTATGATGAGCATATTGATGCACTGTTACATTCTGCACTTGGATTTTTTGGTAATTTTGAACAGATTTTTTTTTTCCCCAAAATCTTGTTCTCTTAGTCAAAACCAGAATAAAAGTTATGTACCACTGTTTGATTGCAGAGATGTGATGGACAATGCCACAACACAGAAATATTGGTTGGACATCCAGCTGAGATGGGGAGATTACGATTCCCACGATATCGAGCGTTACACGAGGGCCAAGTTCCTGGATTATACCACAGACAACATGAGTATTTACCCGTCTCCCACTGGTGTGCTGATTGGTATTGATCTCGCCTACAATCTGCACAGGTATTTGTTTTGGTTATTGGTTTATGTTTTATGGAATTTCATAAAAATGTAGCTTAGAATGAAATAGATTTATGACAAAATGATTTTATAAAGAAGTATGATAGAAAAAAATTGATATACAGTCAAACTTGTGCTTACGGTCACTTGTGATAAGCGGTCTTTGCCGTTCAACGGCCATTTTAAAGTCCTCCCAAACAATTAGACTCTTTAAAATTCCTTGATAAGCGGTCTTCTCTCTGATGCGGTCATCGGCCAGGCTAATTAATCCCAATCAACTTTAAATCAATTGTCATAAGCGGTCAATTAATTTGTAACTACCGCCGGCGGTCACTGGCTGTTTTACCAATTAGTGTGTTGTTTATGTAAAGGATAAAACCTTCCCGTGTAATCGGGAGGTGTAAACTGAGACGCATGCGACTATCAATTTTGTCATGTACACAAACTGACTAGTTACCGTTTCTTTTATTTGCCGCAGATAAAACTCGCAATTTTAAACAAAGGAATCTGTCAAACCCACAAAATAGGTCTTTAAAAGGAAGCAAAATCCCCCTCTCCGTCTCATGTATCAAATATCCTTGAATGAAACCACTAAATGTATGAAGATGTTAAGTCAGTTATGTAACATCAAAAGACTACAGGACAAAACTATGCCCTTTGATGTTTGTTTTGAAGCAACTCTTGTCCCAAGTTTGGGAAATTCCTTTCATGAGGAAACTGCAAGGAGAATGAAAGCGGGATGGGTTTTCTTTCATCTTGCGTTTGTGGAAGATGAAAAAGGACAAGCAGCTAGTTTGTGTAAGAGAAAAACTGATCGATATTCAAACTTTTCCCGTAAAGATGTAAATATTCTAGTTTGGTGGTGGTGTTTGTTTACCGCATGGGGTACTTAGGTAATAATGGACTGCTAGTTTTTTTTTTAATTTGAGCTGACCAAAATGCCTTTTTTTTTCAACCTGTTTTTTCATCAAAATATTTCAATAATTTTGGGGATTTTTCAATGGAAGTTGGGATAATTGGTTACTTAATTTGATTTTTAAGTTTTACAGTACCAAACATATAAGGAAAAGAAATCTCTATGGTCCATATATATGTCCAATGTTGAAGGTGAATTCCTAGGGTCACCAAAATTTTGATAGGATGATTTTTGCGATAAGCAGCCACCTCTGTTAAGCAGCCAATTTCACCCTGTCCCTTGGGTGGCTGCTTATCGCAAGTTTGACTGTACCTATTTTCTAATTTCGTACTGGTACCATATACTGTCAAACCTTAATAAAGGACCAGATAACTTTACTCTCAGATTTATTGCTTGTTTCAATTGATTCACTTGTCAGAGTGATTTCTCGGTCATCTCTGTGTGTTGAAATGATTATGGAGTGATGTGTGCAGTTTGTTGTATAGAAGTGGGTCTTGTCTTGTATCAATCATTCTGCCACCACCATTGTAAATACTATCTTCTTTTGTAGTCGCACAGAAATGGTGTTTGCGATCATACATACTCATGATCCTTTGTTCTCTAAGCCATCTTAACACAATCTTTTTAAATGGTTTGAATTGTTGTATGACTGATCTCAATTTTTCACTTGAAGGGGATTTCAAGGAAGGGAGGGTGTCTATTTTAATTTGTAGAGGTCAGGCCTAGACTGATTAATAAGCAGACAATTTGTACATATTTTGATATCCTTTTTAAGTGCTTATGGAAACTGGTTCCCGGGTGTGAAGCCTTTGATCCAGCAGGCGATGGCTAAGATCATGAAAGCTAACCCTGCCCTGTATGTGTTGAGGGAGAGAATCAGGAAGGGTCTCCAGCTCTACTCCTCCGAGCCCACAGAACCATATCTGAGTTCACAGAACTACGGGGAACTGTTCTCCAACCAGATCATCTGGTTTGTGGACGACACCAATGTGTACCGTGTCACCATTCACAAGGTAAGTCAAGGTTTAGGGGGATGTCTGGTTATTCATTTGTATTTTATATAGATGATTGTTTTGCTTCGGCACCAGCAGTTGAAGACTGATAAAAAGAGAAAAAGTTTGTTGAGCACTTTATTTTTTCTTTGGTCATAGTGTTTTTCTACATTACATCTCAAAATACCCTTTCTGTAATCTATATATGAAAGTTCATAAAATTGGAAGATTCCATTTCTGAGATCTAGTTGAGAGGTGTATGCACCAAGCTAACTTCTCATATGCTTTTTTAAATCTTATATTGTAGGTACCCATTTTAACTCCTGATTACGCAAATTTGAATGAATACACACACAATGGGATATATCGATCACCTCTGAAATTATACACCCACTAATGTTGATTAATATTCCATATGAAATAAATGTTTCATATTTTTTTTTCTTTTGTATAAATGCCATTTCCCAAGTAATTTCTTTGTTACTTTTGTTAAACATGAAGTTTATAAGATTAAGCAATTTCTTGTTACCCATTTCCCTCTTTTCCACTATTCTTTGTGTCCTTCAGAGGAATACATTTTGTTTTCTGTTTTGATTGTCCATCTAGAAACCCATCCTGATATGGATGATTTGTAAAGAAATATGTCATATGCTTGGTAACCTTGAAGGGAAAGGTTTTAGGATTCTTTGTTTAATGAATATTCTTCTCTTTTTAGACCTTTGAGGGTAACTTGACGACGAAGCCCATCAATGGAGCTATCTTTATCTTCAACCCCAGGACAGGACAGCTTTTCCTGAAGATTATTCACACCTCTGTGTGGGCAGGACAGAAACGTCTGGGACAGGTAACTATCTCTACATTTGAATGTTTAGATTTTGGTTATGTACATCCCTTGAAAGAATCTGTTTGTTGAATTAGAAAGTCTCTGATGGAATGCTGATGATTCTACACTTTTTGAGGGGCCTCCATGGCCTAGTGGTTAGACTACAGAACTTTAAATCACATTGCCCCTCTCTGAGTGGGTTCAAATCCTGGAGATGGCATTTTGATTTGCATGATAGGTAGTCTCACGATTGAATAACGGAAAGCCGATGGTTCCACCTGGCTTTACCAGTTCTTATGGGCAGATGAGTATGGGGTCTTCCTCCATCGTTAAGAATCGGGCATCACAACATAACTGAAATACTATTGACTCAATGTAAAACATCATATAAACATCTACTGTTTGAATGGCCTTTTAGGCTCAACTTATGATGAGCCAGGCATCACAACATAACTACAGAACTGATGTTTATAAAAATGTTATAAAAGCCCAACAAAAAAATTTTAAGGGTTAATTAAGTTAAACCTTAAATGATTGTTTGTCAAACAGTGGCATATGTGTATTAACAGTTGGCCAAGTGGAAAACTGCAGAAGAAGTGGCAGCTTTGATTCGTTCCCTGCCTGTTGAGGAACAGCCGAAGCAGATTATTGTGACAAGGAAAGGCATGTTGGATCCCCTGGAAGTGCACTTGTTAGATTTCCCCAACATTGTCATCAAGGGCAGTGAGCTCCAGCTTCCTTTCCAAGCGTGTTTGAAGGTAAGATATTTTGCTAAGAAATGCATGGTCCCGAGTTGCCAAGTGGTTAATGTGTATGACTGGTGACATTAGGTTCTCGGGTTTAATTCCAGCGGCACTGGGATTTTTCATCAGAGTGTCAATGGGCAAGACACTGAAGGGCCCTGCCTTGTACTGGTGAAATCCAAAAAAGCTGTCAAAAAATTGAACTACTGTTGACATGGTGTAAAACCCTCTTTTGAATTAAGAAATAGGTTTTAATCAAGAAATAGGCACATTTAGTCCGTCTTTCACTCGTCAAAAATGCATTCGGGTTTATTGACAGATTTAAATTGCAAGAAACAGTAGTTACAGTTTGAAAAGTTCCTCTCAATTGTTTTGGTATCAAAATATTGGGACATGAATAGAGACCTCCCTTCATGAACAATTTCTCTTCTTTTTACTGTTGTTTTTTCTAAATCTTCTGTCCAAGAGCTGAATGATTCAATAAATCATTTTGTATTATTTTCCTTCAGGTGGAGAAATTTGGAGACTTGATCCTGAAAGCCACAGAACCCCAGATGGTTCTGTTCAACTTATATGATGACTGGCTGAAGACTATTTCATCATACACAGTAAGTTATTTCTTCAATAAGTCATTGGCTCATTACATTGTTAACCTGTTATTAAAGAATCATGGTAAATTGCGATGTTCTATTATGAAAATGCGTGCTAGTTTCTGTTGAGACAAGGATGAAATGGTGTTTGTGAGTAAATCACACAAGGTTTTCAATTTCCACTCATCTCTACCTGACCACTGTCACACAGATATTGCAAAAGGTCTTCAATTTCTACTCATCTCTCAACGGTGTTTTACCAATGACATGAAAAAGATGTTTTATATTTTCAATCTGTGGTCTGCAGTTCCTTTCATTTAAGGACCAGGCATAGAGTTCTTTAAATGGAGAATGGATCAGTTGATATATTCATTACATTTTCACAGGCTTTCTCAAGACTGATCCTGATTCTGAGAGCTTTGCATGTTAACAATGATCGTACAAAGATTATCCTGAAGCCGGACAAGACTACGATCACTGAGGCACATCACATCTGGCCAACATTGTCTGATGAGGAGTGGATGAAGATTGAAGTACAGCTCAAGGATCTCATTCTCGCAGATTATGGCAAGAAAAACAAGTAAGTAGACTGTTTGTCACCTTGTTTTGGATTGGTTTAAAGGAGAGGGGTGTGTAAGTGGGTGCATCTTAATTAATTAAAAATATTTCCTGTGAATCAATTGAATAAGATGTCATTGGAAGGAGAATTGGTATATTGTTGTAAAAACTTGGCATGATTTATCCATTTCTGTTTTGATATGTCATTACCTATATTACAGTTCCAACCTGAATTTAACAACATAGCTATATTATAATTTGGAAGAAGAATGGGTTCAAAATGAGAATACTTTGGTATCTAAAGTTTTACTGCATAATTTATTTGAGTTTAAATGGGTACACAAGATAGTTTGGAGATTAAGTGATGGTTCTACTATCTTGGGCAAGCATGTCCTAGATTTGCCATATCTCGTTTGAAAGATATTTTTGTTGTTGTTCAAATGGTAAGATTTAATTGATTTGATAAAAAGATAAATTAACTTGATTTAAGTTTCCTGTGTTTTATTCGTGGTTGAGTTTTGGCGGTAAACAAAGTATTCTACAATTTGCCTATTTTCAGTGTAAATGTTGCCTCCCTGACACAATCAGAAATTCGAGACATCATTCTCGGTATGGAGATTTCCGCACCATCGGCCCAGAGACAGCAGATTGCTGAAATAGAGAAACAGACAAAAGAACAGTCACAGCTGACTGCAACAACAACAAAAACTGTAAACAAACATGGCGATGAAATCATCACATCTACAACAAGTAACTATGAAACACAGACCTACGCCTCGAGAACTGAATGGCGTGTTCGAGCTATATCCGCCACTAACTTACATCTCCGTACAAATCACATCTATGTGTCATCAGATGACATCAAGGAGACTGGATATACTTACATTTTACCCAAGAATGTGTTGAAAAAGTTTATCATTATATCTGACTTGCGAGCCCAGATTTCGGGCTACATGTATGGAGTGAGCCCGCCAGATAATCCGCAGGTGAAGGAGATTCGGTGTATTGTGATGCCGCCACAGTGGGGTACACACCAGACTGTCCATCTACCCAACATCTTACCTGAACATGAGTACTTAAAGGTAAATTGAATTATTTTTGAAAGCCATCTGCATAGAAGACCAATGACATTGAGGATATTCATGATAGCTAGTTTGGTAAAGCAATAAATACCCATTTTTACAAGGCATATTGTTTTAAGCGGTCTATCTGTTTGAAAAGAACGTATTCAAATTTTAACTTCTAATTTTCCTCATATCTGTGAAAACGCACCTTTAACCCATTTTGACGATTCCGATTACATAGCTTTTGACAAGTAATTCAATAAAAACTTGTAGTTTCTGCAAATCACCCTTGAACAAATTAGGAAATTGAAGACGATTTTGATTAAAAAAAAAAAAGAAAGAAAAAGAAAGAAAGCTTTTTGAGAAATGAACCTAATTCTGTCCATGACAACACTCTGGTTTAAAAAGAGTACTCTCACTGTTTGAATTATTCCAAAACTAATTTTTAAGCTCTCAAACAGTGATAAAAAATAGATCACCCCCTGATCTACACCATATGTTTATATCACTTGTTGTAACACAGCTATGATACGTATTACAGGAGATGGAGCCCCTTGGTTGGATACATACACAGCCCAATGAGTTACCCCAGCTCTCACCCCAGGATATCACTACACATGCTAAAATTATGCAGGATAACACCTCCTGGGATGGAGAGAAAACAGTGGTCATCACTTGCAGGTAAGTCACTCTCCTTTTATAGGCCTTTAAGCTTAACCCAAGTTTACCATACGCCAAATTTTCGGCTGTCCCAAATTGAAAGAGTTTGCAGACGGCATTTCAAAATTTGACAAATAATCCTCTGATAGGGCAGAAAACTGGGAAAAGGAGAAATTGCTCGTCACAAGCAATTTCTTCTTTTCCCACAATATTTTCCCAAATTTGTGCAACAAACAGGTCAAATGTTGTTATTATATGGTAATGGGTTAACAAACCTTAATGATGTGCTTTCTTGTGAGTTCAATAAAGAATCAGGCTTTTTCTCCAGTTTATAAGTAGAAATGCTGTATTTATGTGATTTCTAAGCGTGAATTGTAGGACTACCTATGGTAGGGGGTTTGAGAAAGGGTACCTTTGATGGATCCAGGAAGAGCTTGGTCTATTTTGCTGAAGGTCGTTCTGTATGGCATTGTTTATTACCTTTGATATGGTCATCTTAGAAACATGTGTTAGAAAGCGAAAGGGACGCAGTTCCTACAATTTAGCCACAAACATAGGAATGCTAAATCAAACAAACTAAGTATTACTTTCAAAATTTGTTATAGTCTTGATAGAGGCAATGGTATCTATTGCTTCTGTGATCCCTTTTAATTATTGGAACTCATTATAAAATTCTCAACCAGATGAATCTCATGAGAATTAACAAAATATCCTTTATGTAGTTTTTGAGATACTGTCAGTAAATAGAGAATAGATGGTTGGTGTCGTGAATCAGAAATGTTATCGGGCAAGGCTTAGGAATATTATCCGGTGAGCCGAAGGCGAAACGGATAATAATCCGAAGCCGAGCCCGATAACTTTTCCGATTCAAAGACACCAACCATCTATTCTATTTATCCTGTTACCTTTATGTATTCTTTCAAACAAATAATATGTAACTAAAACACGAGAAAGAAGGAAAAAATATGTAGAGAATGATGTAAACATGACGTCATTTCGTTCTTATGACGTCATGAGTTGTCGCATGGATGTGTTATATGGTTAGTGCCGGATATCACAAATGTTATACGGCACCTAGTTATCGTCCCAAAATGACACTAGTGACAGGATAAAGACCAATATATGCCATCTTATTTAGACCCATGTTATTTGTTTTCCCTAGTTTCACCCCTGGTTCTTGTTCCCTAACTGCGTACAAGCTGACCCCGAGTGGTTATGACTGGGGACGACAGAATACAGACACAGGCAACAACCCTAAAGGTTACCTCCCTTCCCATTATGAACGTGTGCAGATGTTGCTGTCGGACAGGTTTCTGGGATTCTTCATGGTGCCTGCGCAGACTTCATGGAATTATAACTTCATGGGTAAGTTTAGAAAGATGTACAACCTTTATGTTTAGCCACATCAATTGTGACTTGGTTATTGTCCAAATTGAAAGGTTGAGTTGATTGAAATTATAGAATATGATAAAAGAAGATTTCTACAGATGTGATATTTGATTGACAAACAAATGAGGTGCTTTTAAACAAGTGTATGTATAAATCAATGTGATCAAAGGTTTTCAAGTATTGATCAAAGATTTTATAATATTATCTATTAGCAGGTTAAAAAAAACATGATCTTAAAACGTCTCTGGCTGTCTTTTATGAAAATATATGGAAATTGAATGATTATAATTGTCAAAAATGATAGAATATGCAGAGAGCAATGATGGAAGCAGTTTTAGCATAAAGATAACATTTCAAAAACAGCTGGTAACCATTTTGATAAAGTTTATGGACTGTTTGTCATTTTTAAAACATCTCAAAACTTTGCATTTCTTCAAGTTGCTTACATTTATGTCTTTGTGGTAATTAAGAAAATGTTAGATTCAACCAATCTATACGTGGTTATAAAAAGTTAACTACTCTCAATGAACAATAACTTAACGCTTGCAGTGCTGGAACTGACTTCATACCTATGCAAACAGGTCAGATCGAGACTAGCTGCCAATTTACTTGGCAATTGAACTATGATCTAACCAGTTTGCTACTCATCAGTATATTTCCTCATCAAAATTAAGCAGATGTTTAAGGTTTTGGAAAGCAGACAACACAAAAATCTATTTTTGTCAAATTACCCAGCATTCTTACGATTAACCATATGCCACTGCTATCATTATCACATTATTCTTTATTTCAGGTGTTCGCCATGATGCTAACATGAAGTATGAACTGGTGTTGTCCAATCCGAAGGAGTTTTACCACGAGATTCACAGACCTTCACACTTCCTCAACTTCAGTCAGATGGAGGAAGGGGAACAGATTGGAGCGGATAGAGAGGACTTGTTCTCATAGATATTGACAATTGTTCATCCGGCTAAACACAACAACCTGTAGAGAAATTGGATTACAGATCAGATGTTGGACGTATTGGTGAAAGACAATTGTAGATTTGAATCAAAGTGACTTATTTTGAAGTTGAAAGTGAATTGAAAACATTAAGCAAGAGGAGAAACAGGGTGTTATGGATGATTTCTCTTTTTGTTATGAATGTATGTCTTAATAGTCATAATGCACGCTAAATGACTTAAACTGTGGATGCACCTTAAAACACCATTCATTCAAGCCGTAATAGTTTGTATCAGATTAATGTGTAGATATTTATGGATTGATATGTCAAGGGTTATTGTATAGACTTTTTGGATGTCAGTGGTGTGGATTTCTCCTGAATTTAGTGTGATTGTAAATATCATTTCATTTAATTGACTGTTCTATCATTATTATATCATCATGGACAAAAGACATTTTTTAAATAGATTTTGGTTTGCAAACCTTACGATTTAAATCAACTGAAAATTAGGAGTTTGCTTAAGAGCTAATGTATTGCTTGCCATTGAATTTGATTTTGACCATAAGCAAAAGATTCTCCATTTCATAAACATGATATTAAAAGATATTGGAAGTCAAAACGTTTTGTCAACATAAATATTTATGCTTGAATGTCACAAGCTGTTTGTGGAATGCCAGATACAATTCAGTTGTATATACTGATATGGTTGTTTTAAAATTCGACATTTTACAGGGAAAAGATTTTGATAAGAATTGCATTAGGTATTAAGATCATTTTGAAGCATACCGGTATATAGCAAATACAAAACAGGACTTGTATTTTGTACTAGTGATTCGATATCAAAGGAGATGCATTTAGTAATGGTTAAAATACATGTTACAAATAGATACGAGTGCTGATAACTATCTGTATATCGATCATGTTAATACATTTCAATTCAGAAATAAAAAATATTGTCAAAGTTAGTTCAAAGTCTGTATGTTTTTCTGTACCAGCTCTCATCCTACATTGTTTTGATATGTGCTTCCCTGAAGATGATTATTGTCCATTGGCCTTTCTATCAATCAATATGGGAATGGAAACTTTCATACATCTGATATTGTTGTAGGAAAAGGAGAAATAGTTCAAATAAATGGTGTCTTTTTTTAACTAATATTCAAGTCTTAAATAGAGGATTATCGGGGGTCTGTATAGCCAGCCTAGAGGTTAGAGTTCTGAACTCGAAACCATATGGCCCCTCTCTGCATGTGTTTAAACTTCTGTACGGTAGTTGGATTTCCATGAGAGGTAGTCTCCTGTCTGACTTGAGTAATACTGATGGTTTTACTTAACTTGACCATTTCCTGTTGGCAGTTAGGAGCTTGTGATGTTAAAGAAAACACTTATAAACTTACACTGGCTATCATTCAGTTGCATTGCTTTTTCAACATTCTAAAAACCTTTTTATATGAATGATCGTTTACTTCCTGCTTAGTCAACTGTTTGGAAATCTATTATTCGTACGTTTTATGACTTAAATATGACAGCAAATGAATATACTTTAACAAAGGAAGAAATTCATCAGTATGAAAAGGGAATCATCAATGGGTTCTTGTAACATAGAATTTCTCATTTTGTCACAGTGGATTCAATCAACTGAAGGTACATGAGTAAACAGATTAAGCAAAGACTGCTTAGGTCTAAAAGAAAAGGAACATTATGATGAAGACTGACGGTTTATGGACAGGCTGTTGGGTGGATGGAAGTCTTCCCATATGGCATATTTCCATTGAAGCAAGCCGATGAAGAACAAATATCAACACAAAATTCATACGGATTTGACATGTGTATGAAGACATTACACTGTTTCGTTAGCATTCATTCACTGACCAGTTGTGATATCTATCTATCTTGTCCTCATCGCGATGATTTGAGCATAAGGCCGTGTTCGCCAATGTAGCCGGTCCTTCGCCCATATATGTTCTTGGTCCCAGCTCCAGTCTACCTTCCTCATCTCAACTGATCAACGCTAGATTACTTTTGGTCTTCGACCAATGGATGTCCATTAGTTGTGATATTTATAATTACATATATACACGCATGTTCTCCAGTACAATGCGTAGGCTCTGAATTCACATTTACTCTCTACAAACCTTACAATGCTGTATAGCTACTGCAGAATAATTAAGAACCCATGTGATCAAAGGATAAGGGGTCGGTCTGGTATAATTTCCACCCATCTCCACCATGTTAAATAGCAACTGTTTGAGCAGTCACATAGACAAACTGCTCCCATACCGTACTTTCTCGTGACCATGTCACCTTTAAACTATCTTAACACAATCCATTTGGGGGGTTAAATGTGCATCATGACCGATCTTTGGCTCTCACCGCATGGAGACGTAGTCCTGTAAAATACAAACAAAACACATTTAAAACATGCAGGAGAAGACAAAGCAATCACACAGTACCAATATATATACTCTAAATGTAACACTTTCCTGTGAAAACACCTTGGAAGTGGGACTTTCAATATTTCAAAGAACTACTTTCTAGGCTACAACGACCCGGAAGTGATTCAACACCGGGCTAACACCATAAATAGTTCCCAGTGAGAAATTTATAGATTTTTCACAACGGTATATACCCAATATGATGAAGGGCATATATTCTGTTCATGCTCTTTGTCTTCTGCTGTTACTTTTACAATTGCTATCTCACACATTGAATTTTTAATCCTTTTGATATAATGACATCGCAGATCGATAGATTTACAGAGAACTAGGTTAGTGATTCGAAAAGCCAGAGCGGAATGTCAGGCAACGGTCAATAGATGTGCAAATAACTAATGGCTAGACCTTTGCACAAACATTGAGCAGGCATCCGCGAATGGAAACACAGGCGCAATGTACGAAGTAATCAAAAGAGCAACAGGACGCAGAAAACTGCATCCTTCAAATCCAAAGAAGGACACATCATATCTGACCGCAGAGAACAGATGGACAGATGGGTGGAGCATTACCTAGAACTGTACTCCACAGAGAACACTGTATCTGAGGAAGCCATAAACACCATCCCTGAACTCTCACCTATGTCTGACCTCGACTCTGAGCCCACAATGGCTGAACTTGAAAAAGCGATCCGAGCCTTATCAAGTGGGAAAGCCCCCGGCAGCGATGCAATACCGCCCGAGGTTATCAAAGAGGGAAAACCTGGCCTGCATCACCATCTGCATGAACTCCTCTGCATCTGTTGAAAGGAAGATGAAGTGCCACAGGACATGAGAGACTCCAAGATGGTGACCTTGTACAAGAACAAAGGCGACCGCTCAGACTGCAACAACTACCGCGGAATCTCCCTACTGAGCATCGTAGGAAAGGTTTTTGCTAGAGTTATGCTCACAAGACTTCAAGTGCTCGCTGAACGAGTGTACCTCGAAGCACAGTGTGGCTTTCGATCTGGACGCTCCACCATCGACATGATTTTCTCTGTGAGACAACTCCAGGAAAAGTGCAGAGAACAGAAGCAGCCTCTGTATATAGCTTTTGTGGACC
This sequence comes from Cerastoderma edule, assembly GCA_947846245.1. NCBI lineage: Eukaryota > Metazoa > Mollusca > Bivalvia > Cardiida > Cardiidae > Cerastoderma > Cerastoderma edule. Next base: position 23,736,064 of record OX401411.1, read on the forward strand.
TAACAAAGGCTTCAAACTAGTCAATCGAAGTGGACTGTTCTGCCTACTTGAACGCATAGGATGTTCTCCAAAGCAGTTAAGCCTCATCAAATATTTCCACACTGACATGAAGGGAACTGTCAGTTTCGATGGCGACATATCGGAGCCTTTCACTATCCACAGCGGCGTCAAGCAAGGATGTGTGCTCGCCCCAACACTCTTTGGTATCTTCTTCTCTCTTCTCCTGTACTATGCTTTCGACTCCTCGACTGACGGTGTCTACATCCACACAAGGCACGATGGAAAGCTCTTCAATTTAGCGCGCCTACGCGCTAAATCTAAAGTCACACGTATCCTTCTTAGAGAGATGCTGTTCGCTGACGATGCTTCCCTCGCATGCCACACCAACGACGGTCTCCAGCGACTCATAGATCGGTTCTTTAAAACCTGTAAAGAATTTGCGCTCACTATCAGCATCAAGAAGACGGAAATCATGCTATTTAATCCCCGAACCCCCTCTTCAATCTCGATCAATGACTCACAACTGGCGAATGTCGAAAACTTCAGATACCTTGGCTCACTCATCACTGAGAACCTCTCCTTGGATGCTGAAATCAGCTCCCGTATCGGAAAAGCAACAGGTGTGATGTCAAAACTTGCCAGCAGAGTATAGGAGAACAGAAATCTCACCACAGATACCAAGCTCAGAGTTTACCAGGCCTGTGTGATAAGCACCCTTCTATATGGCAGCGAGACTTGGACAATGTACACAAGACAAGAAGTCAGACTCAACGCATACCACATGCGATGTCTTCGCCGGATCTTTGGTATAACCTGGAGGGACAAGATAACAAATGCAGAATGTTCTCTCCAAGGCCAGAACGACCTCAATATTTGCCATGTTGAGCCAGAGACGCCTGCTATGGCTAGGTCATGTAAGCCGGATGAACAGCAGTCGACTTCCTAAGAACCTCCTGTATGGCCAACTGGAGAAGGGCACTCGTCCAGTAGGCCGCACCTATTGAGGTAGGCTACTCTGACGTCTGCAAAAGGGACCTCAAATCCACACACATAGATGTGGCATCGTATGAGGAAAAAACCCAAGATCGCACAACTTGGAGGCGTGAAGTCAACACAGGCATCATCAGAGCAGAGGCTGACAGACACGAGAGAAGAAGACAACAAAGACTGAGGAGCAAGGCATCAACCAGTTCAACAGCCAGCTCGGTCTTCGTCTGCGACGGCTGCACCAGGGACTGCCACTCAAGAATTGGCCTCTAAAGTCACCACAGACGCTGCTCAAGCGTGAACTCACCTCTGCGCAATCCATCGTCTTTTTTAGACGGACGGAGTCCGACGGGGGGAAGCATGCTAGCTCTTTATCAACCGATGCTTAGTTGTAGAGCTTCGAGACGACAATCGAAATGTTTGAGGAATTTTAAGATAGTTCCCTGGAGGAAATATTAGGTTCTTGTAATAATTTATGAGGAAAAAAAAAATGAATGGACATTGGAAATTATACTTTTGCGTTCATGTAGAAGGTAGAAACTACTAAAAATAAAAATAAATGTATCCGTTTGTCAATTAACCAAACCTGCGTTTGCAGCGTCAGTGTGATAACTTATACTATACTTTAAATGGTTTTAAAGCATCACTCGCTGTATATAATACCGAGACGAATCTGCCACTGTTTTAGGCTGCTTAAGTTTTTTGACTGTCTCGATAAAAAAACTTGAGGAACTTGCTAGTTGTGTGTGAGCAAATTCTTGTTTGACACACGAATTTGTATTGCCGTTTGTGTTTCTTTATGAACCTTTTATGTCTCATCTTATTGGTTTGCAGAATGTTAGGGATATATTTAGGCGCTTTTTTTAAAAAAAAAAATCTGTCATGAGAAAAAAAAAGGCTAATAATAAACTACGCACATAACGCGTATCATGAATAATCAGCCATATACATCTACGTAGAATAAAGAGAACGTCACTCATAGCAAATTTTCCTTGGAGTTTTTTTGCTAAAAAAATGTAATTTTTCATTATGAAAGAACAAAGAAAAATCTTGATGCTTAGTTCCTTATTTAGAATTTTTAATTAAAAAATCCACATGTGCTTTCTACTTGGACCAGTAAAAATATTCAGGATGAGTCAGATAATTGAGAATGGCGTTCTTTGTAAGTCCAGTGATATCGTGGGGACATTTTCTAATCTCGTCTCACAAAAAAATCTTAATAACGTATTTTTGAACGAAATGCATGACTGATTTAACCACGCCAAGAAAATAGTATTCGATTAAATTTGGGAACATAATTTAGCAAATCCGCTATACACAAGGCAACCGAGAAACGTACGGGTCTAATGGCCCTGATATTGCAGAAGTAAATTTGACATTTCTAAATTTAGGCATCACTAAATTGATTATATCACCTACGGATTGACAGCAATGTCGATCTAGGCTCGAGGAATGGCCTCGCCAGGACAAGAGAACTGCCAATGGCTGTCTGTGACGGAGGAGACACTTTTCTTGCACGATGGACTGATGCGCGTTACCGACATAGTGGAACTTCCCCAGGACGTAAATACGCAGGACAGCGAAAACGAAGTGATTTCATTCGATTTGAAAAATCCTTCCGAGCTCAGCGAACGTTTGCTTGCCGTGTGTGGGACACATAACAATGCCTATTCTAAATTACTGGAATACAGACTGAACGCCTTACGAGGTCTCTGGAATGCCCAACGACAGATTTGTGTGGAAGAAGAGTCTGAAAGAGAAAGTGTCAACACAGAGGAAACCATTGCCATTCTTAAGAAACAGGGGCTGTGGAAAGAACCAGAACAAGCATCCTTCTCCACTAGGATAAGTGTGCTTCTTGTGTTGCCGTTACTTCAATCTCAGAGTCGTGTTGACCCAGATTTGTGTGGTGTGACCTCTGAAGTGTTATTGGGATGTCTGAGAGAAAGCAACCCTCTGAGTTTGGCTAAGGAACCAGGAGATTGTCTTAAGGGCTTGGAGAACTTACTGTGTAGTTGGTTAGGGGAAAAAATAGATTCACAACCTGGAAAAGCTGTCAAGGATAAAACACAGAAGACCACAATAGCATCTGCATTGGTTGCATTAGCATGTGCAAGGTATGCAAAACAGCACTATCTGAATATGGCCAAAGATTTGCCTTGATATTGCCTACAATAGCTAATTAATCAATTTGAGATTTGGCATGTTATGTAATCAATCATGCATACATTTATTATGGAGGTGTCAATAACCAACAGATTGTTGTTGAATAGTGATGGGCAGTCAACCCCATTATCACAAAATATTATCTTTTTTTAAACCTCAAGAGATCATACTTATTTATTTATTGCGCCCATCAATTCCTTATGCACTTTCATGATGACTGTATTTTGTAGCAAGCTAACTAGTTCTCCATTATATTTTTACAAAGCAGTTCATTATTAGTTTTAACAGAGATGCTAATAAAAGCAGCATTGTATTTCTTATTATTGATTTATAAAAGTGCCTTATTTTTTCCAGAGGTCACCTGAAAACCTTTGTTCACACAGTCCATCTTCTCCTGACACTGAGAGACCTGGAGTCATTGCCTGTCGCAGACATTTTAAACAAGCTGATAGAGACAGAGGGAGGGCAAGGCCATGTGCCGGCCATTTTGGGAAATAAACATGTACTGTGTTGGGGCTTTGAAGACCTTCTCAGTGGATCGGAGAAAGAATCTGGAGAAAAAGACAAAGGTATTGGTAAAACTAACATATTAAACTTTTCCAATGGTAGTTAAATCATTTCATGCTACTCAGTCAACTGTTCATTTCCCCCTATGTTTGCTTAATTTTTTTTTCAATTTAATTTTTGCTTTGGTCTGTTGGTGACCACAGGGTACCTGAATTAAGATTGGGACTCCTTGGTTCTAATTGTTCTACAGTTAGCAAACCTTTTAGCCTTATCCATTGGTATTGCTTGTAATTGGTTGGTCATTCAGAAATCCCAACAATATGACAGTTATGAATTGTCATTTCATCTTACATTTATCCCCGAAAACGTTGTTTGAGCTCAAGGTTTATTGGTATTTTTAAGCACAGATGCAAACTTTAACACAGTCATTGTAAACTGCCATGGAAATCATTGAGATATGCTGCGAAATTACTTTCATCAGGAAGAATTGTTCACTTCCCTTGTTTCACAATGCTTTCAATGTTTATTTACACATTTTGTGATTCTTAGAAGTTAAAAACCAAAGTAACAGCCATAGTAACTGTGAAAACAGACAACATTTTGTGGGCAACAGTTGTGCAGTAGTAGAGCATCTGCCTCTTGTATGAAGAGTTCCGGGTTCGATCCCCGATTGCAGCAAGGTGAAAATTGCTGGGACTAGTACAGAAATCGCGGCCAGGACTGGATTTGTATTCAGGAAGCAATCATCAAGAGTGAATTTAATTTACTTTATACTTAAAGCAGATAACTTATAAACTTTGAGAAATTACATCTTCCTTGAGATATTTTATAGAAATATTTGTAAACATATTCCCACCCGCTTCTTGAGTACTCTGTTGTAAATGTGTTTATACAAGTATTATGAGGAAGTGGGTTACTTGATGATGTAGTTTTACATAAATGGCTCTTGTTACTGTGAAAATTTGTTGACAAGTCCATAAAAGAGGGGTATTGCTAGTTAGGTATTCCCCTAGCTAACTTCTTTATTCCTTCTCTAAACCCTATGTTGTAGGTACTCATTAAAATCAGCTCTATGAGACTATCCTTATGAGTACCTGCAAAAAAAGATTTACATGTTCAATAGTTTTGGAAAAAGACCAAAATATTCGCCCCTTATATAGGCCATTTTTGTCTTCATCAAATAACTTGGGACCAGGATATTGGTGAATGAGTGAACGGAGTCAAGAGTTCAATTCAGCTAGACATTTGTTATGTTAACCCTTTCTTTCATTTATGCCTGATTTAATTGTTTGCCACAGTGATTTCTTGAAAATCATGATGTAGATATGTCATGCTGATTGTATGTAACATGATAGATTAAGAAATGTCTCTACACTCGATAGATATGACAGTATTCTTATTTGGAAATTTTTAAATCCTTCTGAAAAATTGAGATGATGCTTATTGGGAAAAATTTCTTCATATGTTAAGAATTTTGCTTGCTCCATCTGTTTTTAAATGGTATTTTATTTTTTAAATCAAGCAAGCCAGTGCATTTTCAATTTCAGGAAAGCTCAAATTTGAGACACTTCTTTAAATCTACAATTAGCTTCAATTTAAACAATGTTTTAACAACTGGATACAGGTGATGTCTAGTGCATTGAAACACAGTAAAAATGTATATTATTGCAGTGCCATAGAAAACATAGGATTCATTTCAAGATATTAAACACATGTCTTTCGAGAAAATTTGGAAGCGGATAATATGGGTAGGGGGAGGGGGCTGCACAGGGGGGTATGAAATGTCTTTTATCTGAGTGAAGGACTTTCTAGAGTAAAGCATTGAACCTTCAACATATGATATAGTTAAAATTTTGATTCCTGAAGGTAGTAGGTATATTGACAGCTGTTATCTTTGTAGCGGATGGTGATGTGAACCGAAGCTGTGCTTGTAATGGTCTGTTCCTGTACACAACTAATGCTCAGGGTAGAGGACTGGCCAAACTGGGCTCTGGTCTGCATGGAACCCTCAGGTAATGATTAAACTATCTCACAGATTGAGGATTTGATACGTTTAAATTAAATGTCTTCAAAAGATAAAATTACATAACAAGGTTTGATGCAAGACTAAAGTAAGTGCTTCATGTTTGTAAAGCACTTTCTATAGTCTTGCATTAAACCCTCGGTAATAGATATATGAAGTTACATAAAACTTGCTATTGTTATTTATTGACTTATTTCCATATTTCATAACCATGTGGTGGAGATGAGATATAGCACATTTATATTGAAGGTATAATAGACAGTTAAAACAATGATCTGAATTCAAATAAAAGGCCAGCAGCGGTATTTTTAGATATCCTCATTATGTGGGCCTCACATATATTTAAATGTGAGTTTGTATACCATATTTCCGTCATGTGAAATCATTGATATTGGCAAGAATTTGCGCATCAATTTATCCTTTGGCTGGATGTTTTCTACCCAATATCAGAAAGAAGTTTTTGTCTTGCTTTTGTTTTGTCCTCTGCTTCTGTTTTGATTTTGGACATGTAGCCAAAACCTGATATGGCGGAATGGTTTATCTCCTAAGCTGTGAGTTCATTTAACCCATTACCAAACAATAACAACATTTGACCAGTTTGTTACAGACAACTCTGGAATACTTAATGATTAATTTCTCCTTTTCCCACAATGGTTTCTGTCCTATCAGAAGATTACTTTGAATTCCATCACATTTTGAAATGTCGTTTGCAAACTCTTTCAATTTGGGACAGTGGAAAATTTTGCATTTGGTAAAGGGTTAAACAAGTGTACTTGATGTTAGTGTGAACGAGTTTTATATTTCATTTTGTACCACTTGATTTATTTTCAAAAATGTCTTCACATGAATTTACTTTAAAACTTTAATTTGTTTACTTTTTTTTCCAGAGGCTATGTTTACTCTAGAAATCCTGAGATTGGTCCTGGTAAGGTTGCCTATGGTAATGGTGTTTTACTGTACAGGCCACAGAGTTTTGATCTGGAGCCAGATTCCAACAACTTCTTTCAAACTCTGGATAACTATTCCCTGAAGGTATGAAAACTTAACTTATTTGTTTTATATCGTTTGTGAAGGAAGCTTGAAGCTTGTTTAAATCACTGCCCCCTGGATACTAAACCAGTACTCGTGCTGATTTGTGGGTTAGTCCCAACAATATTCACCACACCTCATTGGGATTCGAAACCGGGACCCTTGGTACTAGAGGCCGATGCTCTACCTCGGCACCTCTGTCGCCCACTGTCGGTGTTGTGAAAAGATCAAGTCTAAGTGTCAAGTCGTAAACTAAGTGTTAAGATAGATCATAGATGGCATGTTATATTTTTTTTTATTCTTTTCTTTTATATAAGACTTATTCTGTCAATTTTTGTCAAGCCTCATTAGCTCAGTTGGAAGGGAATCCGACTTGGAATACAGGTAATCCTGAGCTTCATACGCGGCATCAAACTATTCTGTTTCATGAAGTCAACGCAACATGGTTTATTTTTGTCTCTCTGCTGATCAATCGTGTTTATGTGGAGAATCAGTCAGTAGATTTGATAAGAATATTGTACAGTACTGGTGAGAAGAAAATACAAGGGCCATTGATTAAGGTGGCTGAGTATTCTCTGGGCTTACTTTTCTTTTCGTCAAAATATAAAATACATGTTGATGATATTTCATAAGATGATTCTAATTTATACCAACAACCTGCGGTTAATTAAAGAATCTTTTGTTAAATTGTCCTTACACATTTTTGCTTGTCCTTATATCATGACTTTAAAGAGAAGTTGTCAAAGGGTATTGGGCCATAAAGGTTTCAAAAGGTATAACTTAAACTTTTATTATACTTATTTTGATTTCAGCCTGTGAAGACAGTGCCTAAACCAGAGTGCTTTGTTGAGACCGGACCCTGCACAACTCTGTCTTTTTGTAGTGATGGGGCCCTGTTTTACTGGATATGGGTACCGGCTTTATTGACGGACAAAAGCGTTAAAGGGTTGTCAGTTTATGTGGACACCTTCAAGTTTGAGGTAATGAAGAATCAGTAATGTTGGTCCTACTCTCAGACTTATTATCAATGATGATTTGAAAAAAGATTAAGGGGGCCTCTATGGCCTAGTGGTTAGATTACTGAACTTTTGGCCCCTCTCCATGTGGGTTAAAGTCCTTGTGACGGATATGGATTTTCATGAGAGGTAGTCTCCCGACTGACTAACAGAATGCCGATGGTTCTACTTGGCTTGACCTGCCCTTTTGGGCAGTTGAATATGGGGTCTTCCTCTATCATTAGAATTCGGGCATTGCAACGTAATTGAAATAATGTTGATGTGATGTAAAAACCTATATTTATATACATTCTTACCTTTTGGACCCAAATCATATGTAATTGGTAGTTAGAGTATTCATCTTGAAGTGAGGATTCTTTTGAATACCAAACACACAACATTTGTAGACAAATAACCCAGTAATTGTCTAGTAAAGTAACATTCATGAGGTTCCTTTGTAACCTGCCATACTTTTGGATTAATACTCATCACAATCTTTTGAGGGTCACCAGCATGTAATGTATAGAAAATCACCCCAGTTTTTCAGGTTCTTGTAACCTTTAAGGTTTATAGTTGGAAACAAGATGAGACATTATTTGTTCTACTTTTACCAGCCTGACACGGGGGCAGTTACACAGGTGAAGCCAAGAACCACATTGGTCAAGAAAGATGATGCGGGTACCAAGTCCCTGAACGACTCCTTAATGTCCAGACTGCGACCAGTATACAGAGGGTCAGCTAGCACCCTCGCAGCTCTCACAGGCATGGATACAGAGACAGCAAAGAAAGAGGATGGTATGTAATTCCTTGGCCTACAGTAGTGAAATGAATACCAGTAGTGAAATAAATATTAGTTGTGAAATTGAATAAAAGTAGTGAAAAGAATAAGAGTTGTAGTGAAATTGAATAAGAGTTGTGAAACAAATAAGAGTAGTAAAATAAATAAGAGTAGTGGAATGAATAAGCTACTCAAACTTTGTGTATTGGTTCAAACTTAAAGTAATGGTAACAGTTAAACAAAACAAAAGGAACATCATTTATTGTGTAAATTTAATTTAGACCAGAGTCAAAATAAAATTTTGTTGAACCAATGCAATGTGGGTTTTTTTTTAAAAAAAAGCCTTCCAATTTAGCACAATTGTTATCTCAAGACTTTCATCTAGGTTGATTACAAGAATTGCTTTTTGATTAAGAATTCAGGTAATGCATGTCTTACATCATATATAACATATATATACCACTCTCCTCTTTGAATGTCTATTTTTAGTATCCCAGCAGGCAGGTACAACAAGTTGCGGTGTGGCGTTTAAGGTGCTGGTTAAAACCCCGATATTTGTAGATGGAAGCCATGTGGTTTTGTTGACAGCCATGCCGGGTGGAGGAGGAAGCAATGCTGCAAGGTCACTGTTTGGGAGTAGCGGAGGTCTTTCTGCTCTTAGATGTAATATGTAGTTTGTGGTTTATTTTGATAAATGTGTAACTATCACTCCTTGCAGTATTTTTAGATTTTCAGAAACTTTAAGTATCGGCAGATGACATCTATAAATATTAAAATTTTATTTTCAACTTGAAAACAGGCAGGGATTGTTTTTGCAAAGGCAGAACCTTCTTGTGTTTAGTAAGTCATCTGTTGTCATGATTGGTTCTTGAGGTATTTTCTGCAAGTGAAGTTAATTGTCCGTAACATAGAGATAAATTGATAATAACTATAGTTAAAGACCAATATTCTTGCCAGACTGCTTCAAAGGCATATGTTTATGTCAAAACAACAGGTGAGTTTATCAAACCTCCCCCTCTTAACATACATAAAGCAGACAATTCCTGTATTAATGGCTTTCATACAGACAATTAGAAATTTTATTTTGAATATGAAAAGTTGCTCATATTTTTTTTTTTTTACCAATGACATGAATCCTAAAAGAGGTCTGTCTGCTTACTCTGTACCAATAGCAACTTTCATTTGCAAATGGATAAGTCAACATGATAGTCGTAAATATGTTATTTCTACCAAATATTCGCATGACGATTAGAGTCTGATTCAGATGACTTTCGTTATTTGTGTAAGAAAAAGCAAAGTAGCTCATGTCAGCAAATTATGCTTAACCAGAAATAATATCTATCCTTCTCTCTAGTTTTTTCTTTCTCAGTTGTGTAAGGACTTGAAACACAAACTTGGAAGATACAGTGCAATCTTGCCATTTGATAAACAGAAAATGGATGATATTTTCCAGCTCTAGCGACCAACCAGTGTTTTAGCCTGAAGGATGGCCAGTTTGCACAGAGACCTGATCTGGTAGATGCCATGAGTTGTTCCCTGGGAAGAGGGGCACCAATAGCTTCCTTAGGTAAACATTTGTATGATACTTGTGTCTTTTACATACTGACATGGATGGCTTTTTCAATACCCTGTCGGGGTCTTGCATGACCCAGTGGTTAAGTGGGCGGACTAAGAACTCGGGGTTTTTTGGGTTATAGCTCCACCAACATCTCTGGTTTCATAGGAGTGACCTTTGGCAAGTTACTTCAGAGCCCTAGTCTAGTATTCATGGATCCAGGAAAGCCATTAAATAACTGCAAGATTGTTGAAACGGTGTTAAACACCAAACAAACAAAATTTGATATACTGAAATACATTTTTCACTTCAACATGAAGAGCAGAGGTGTTTTAATTCATAATTGATTTCTGGATGTATTTCGATAGATAGAATGTTTGCTTAAAATTTGTTGTTATTTTTTTGTTTTCAAATTTCGTTAGTTACAGCTATAATATAAAAGAAAATGAAATACCTTTGGAATCTGCATTCGAGAACTTGAGTAGGAGAACCCAAATTTCTAGAATAAAAAGCTTTGCTGGAGTCCTTGTTTTCTTGGTTGACATGTCCTTCTTGTCCTTAACTTCGAAAATAAAAAAAAGTTGATAAAACTAACCTAATTATTGTAACTAAGTTTGTGTGTTGTCTATTTCAGGGACTTGTTTTGATGTTAAGAACAATGTGATATGGACGTGTAGTAATGATTGGGTGGACCAGTTCTACAACCCGGGTCATCAGGCCTCCCACCACATCAAACAGAGACTCTGTATAACAGATGTGGGCAAACACACCCAACAAGGTGGGTCATCTTTCATAGACTATTCAGGGTCTTCCCAAGGCCTTTTAAGGGCTGTTGGGCCCCAAAGTTCCAGCACATAACGGGTTAAATGTAATGCAGGAAGTCTACTTGATACATTTGATTTTGTTTAAAAACAGTGATATTTGTCATTTAGTTTAAAAAGGTGCCTTATAACTTACCATGAGGTACCTGCTATTTATGTCCAACATCCCTCACCCACCATCAAGCACCACAGCGTCTTCGGCAATGCACTTCAGAGCCCTAGCCTAGTCTAGAACTGGTAGATCCAGGAAAGCCATAGGAGTCACAGACTTTAACCTTTAACCTGTATCAAACTGTAAAGAGTAAAATTGTTCTTCTAATATTTTCAAAATTTTCAAAATAATGTATATTGAATAAGTTATATACCCCCTGATCAAAACCACAAGCTGTTTTATTTTAACATATCTCTTTCATAACATGTAGGGAGTACCAGTGTAGTCCTTGATGAAGTGATACAACTATTACTACAGCATGTTGGGAGCATGTGTCTCCATCAGATCTACAGCGACCTTATGTACACGCCATTCGGCAGTTACAGCGTCCAGCAATACCCTGTAGACTACACCAACCTCGACCGACTCTGTGATATACTAGACCATGCTATAGAAGTGGGGCATACTCAGATGATCGTTTGTGCCCTTATTGTTCTACAGGTACGTAGCTTTGAAATCTGCGAAGGGGCTTCCATGGCCTTGTGGTAAGATGATAGAATTTGAACGCACATGGCCTGGCACTCTCTTTAAATGATGCTGTAGAAAATGCCATTGTCATATTTTGAGCACTGTTCATTCTATTGGGAATTGCTTATTTCAAGGACTGTTTTTTTTTGTTCATGTTAAACTCCTTTTGCTGCATGTTGATATTTTGGTTGACGAATGATAGAATGCTGTTGAAACCATTCATTCAATTTGAATTTTATAATAGTCCAAATTTACGGCACCAAAAGCGATATCTATTAGTTAGGGTTAACAATAAATACTTTGTGTTTTTGGACAAAAATTAAAACGACCAAAAGGTATTGTTTATTAAATAATCTACTGCAGGTGCCTTAAAACTTGTTTATGTAAAGTAATGTGTTAGGGTTATGGGGTTGATGCAGGTGAGATATTTAGTCTTATTATATTGACATACAAACTGTTGTATTAGTTATACTTTTCTTATTACAGTTAATCTATAAAATGAGCCAGTTCAAAAACCAGACATCAAAAGAAGAAGCTATGGTGCAAAAAACAAGGTTCGTTAAGTGAATTATGTTCTCAATATCTATACGTATAATTCTGACTTTAAGGTAAATGTTTTATCATTATGCCAATTTTGCTTTCACTTACAATCCCTTTACTTTGTTAGAAAAACATCATTGGAAAAATAGGCTTGAAGAAATTTCTTTAGTAAGTAGACTTTTCTGTTTTGTTTTTGTATAGTTATAAACTTATTTATTTTACATTAATTGCAAAGCAAGAATCACTCTTGATTCTTCTTTCTAGCGAAATAAACAGCTCGATGTGGATAAATGAAAGGTTGCAAAGTTGACCTTGATTCTCATAAAATTCGATCCCATCACCATCAGGTCATGAGAATATAACTGACGATCTACCCCTTGACCATTTGTTTGTGTTTAGGTCCCTTGTATGGAAGCTTGTTGCCCTACAGCATAAAGAGGGGATGAAGATAGACCTGCCGGCTGTCCAGAGGGAGGCTTGTACTGTGATTGTTAATGGTCTGACCGTTATGTATCCAGAAACGGAGCAGAGAACAGAGCTTATGATGCAACTACTCTCTGATAGTAAGTTCTTTATATCATATTTATTGGAATTTTCTGGTTGGCCGAGTGTTAAAGGTGTTGGTCTCTGAACTTGGGGTTCCTGGGTTGGAGCCCCGATGAAGCCTCTTGTTTCATGGGAGTGTCCTTTACTGTATAAAGTTTGATTTATTTATCAACATTCCTCGATGAATATGAGCCCTATTCTATACTTGTGAATCAGCAAAAGTCTTAACATGCCTGAAAAATTATTGACACAGTGTTAAACTCCATATTTACAAACAAAAAATGTTTGAACATAGTGTGAACTCATTTCGATTTTTGAAATTTTATATACAACTTAACTACTTGTTCCTTAATTGAGATGATATATGGCATAAACAGATTGTACTGATCCAGCAAAACAAGAATGATTCCATCATAAGTCAACAAATTACCACATAGAAGCCCAAAGAAGGTTGTTCCTGTCAAAGGAACTGCCTCTATAGGATGTAAACTTTAAAGACTTTTGCATGGTATCCAATATGATCAATGCTTCATGGCATTTCAATGACATGATATTCATCATAAGTCTTCATAAGATAGATCCCTTTTAATGCATGTATTCTTACTTTCATCATAATCCATACCAATAAGATTAATTCCATTACTTCATAGTTGTTTCAATATTCCGTCTTTCATTAGACTTTTATTTATGAGCCTACTTTATGCTTCATATTTTACAGACCATCACAAGGGATTGTTGTGTTTGAGGAACAAATTATTGGTAGATTTTGCAGACCAATTAAAGGGACAGGTTTCAAAAGAGGAGCAGACTGCTCACTTGAGGTTGGCATATTCTTTCTATTTAACCCATTACCAAACAATAACGACATTTGACCAGTTTGTTGCAGATGACCCTGGAATACATTGTGGGAAACAATGTTTTCTGCCCTATCAGATGATTATTTTTCAATTTCATCCCATTTTTAAATGTCATCTGTAAACTCTTTAAATTTGGATCAGTCTAAAAGTTTGGGCTTGGTAAAGGGTTAACAAGTTGCCCTTTCCTGACTGTCACCAATCTAAAATGATACCAGTGGTCTAGTTAAAGCCATACTTGTGCTCATTTACACTGAAATTGTGAAAGTTCTAGCACAATTGAACACTAATATAAAAGAACTTATAATTCCATTTTAAAGAGGAATTCAGACTGTAACACATGTACCTGATGCTTTTATAAGTGTCAATACTATATGATTTGTTTACAATTAGCGATAAATCAAGGTCAGCAGAGAAATGTTGGGAACCAGTAAAAAGCAAGAAATTCTCCATTTTGAATGTTCACGTTGCTAATATTAGATAAATGACAGTATTTTTATGTGTTTTACATGATTTTTCTAACCAGGTGACCGCCACTCATTAATTTGAGCGCTCATCGCTATTATAGGTGTTACTCGAGTGTAAACAATGAAGTTAAATTGCTGGGTACCAAATTTATGAAAATAGCACTTTGAAAATGGATAATAAATAGGGCAAGCGATATATTGTCATGATCCTGCGTTTTTTCGCTATGATTCAACATATTCTATCAGATTTTGTAACTCATAGTACCCAGTCTTGTAGTTTTTCTCAGCGCTAGTATGCTTTTAAAGAGAACTTTTTTGGTCTCTTTCGTGCAGTTCTTCAACAATTGAAAAAACAAATTCTATTTTTCGATATTCATTTTGAATCCTTTCATCAAGATGTTTCAAATAAGTACCAACAAATAGGGTTTAAAGAAGCAAAAAAGAGGTTTGCAAGTTAGCCAATCTCCTACACATCTGGATATTTTATAAGCTAATGAGGATTTCATTTATTGCTTAGAGACAATGAACATTATTTTTACTCATCTTGAGAGGCAACATCTCTTAGAAGTTTAATACGAATATAACTTTATTTGGAACATAAATTGTTTTTGGAAGCAAAAAGGAGAAATTGCTTCATATGAACCAAAATGTATTTTATCCTATCTGTGGAAAGTCCGGTGATTTTATTTAAATGTTCTTTCAATTCTAGACCATGATACAATATGTCCTTTCTGGTATGGTGAACAGAAGAGTTTGTATTTACCTATTCATGACAGGTTTCCAGAAGAAGTAATTCAACTACTATTAAAGATAACAGTGAAAGAGTCCCTGACATTGCTACAACAAGCAAAGCATATTGATGAGAGCAAATTTGAGAAGTTTCTCTCAGATATACCTGTAAGTCTTTTCTACTCATTGCTTGGTTAACTATCAAATACTTCACATTTCTTGGTTGAATATAAAATATTGATTTATATCTGTGGTGGCAGAGTGGTAAGCATCATTGACTTGAGACAAAACACGTAGGGGTTTGATTCCAAATTTCTACAAATTGAATTCTCAAGAGAGGCAGTTACATTGATGCAGTGGTAGAGCATTGGCCAAAGGTCCAAGGTTTGATCCCTGTTAGGCGAGGTGTAAATTGCCGGGACTAACCCACAAATCGGCGCGAGTACTGGTTAAGTATTCAGGAAGCAGTCATTGAGAGTGAATTTTATAAGCTTCAAGCTACCGTCACTATCGATGAAAAACATTTAAGTTATAAACTAAGTGAGCGAGTCTCCACGAAACATGCAGAAGGTTAATGCTTCTACTCAAGTAGATGGTTTGTCTCTTCCATATTGCTTGGTGTTTTACACCATGGTTTTAGCAAAGCATTGTAAAATAGATGAGGAACTCTCCATACAAAATATTGATAAAGTTGGTTGTCGAAATACTCAGAGGAAAGGATAAATCACTCTTGATCAATTACAACTTGCCATCACTAATATGTCTATAGAACTTCATTTTTAGAGTAGTAGATCTGTAATTTTTGTAAACACCAGTTCGGTATTCTAATGAACTAATTGATTCTTGATAGATTACCAGTCTGATTTGCGCATAAGGCCATTCTTGCCTAAAATATCTGATGTCATTTCAATCATATTCATAGAGAAATACTGATTCATAAATCACTCTTTGTACCATAGATCAATGTTCTCAACAAGCAGATTGATTTACAGATTTCCAGCCCTTGCCTTGTATGGCAGGTCAATATATTACCATTTGTACCATAAATCAAACAAGTAAATTAATCTTCTACAGATTGCCAGCCCTTGCCTAAGATATCTGATGTCTCTACAATCATATTTATTGAGAGAAGCAGTTCTGTTCACCATACCAGATGAGGAAGGCACTGCGAAGGAAGATGCTAAACAAAAGCTTGCTGTAAGTTGATTCATTTCCACATATTGAGGGTTCAATGAAAGACTACAGCAACTCCTTTACTAAAAGGGAAGACTTTATTTTAGTCTTGCGTCAGGCCCTAGAAATATGATTTTGTGCATCCTCTGTTCATTTTTGTCATATGTCTTTCAGCTTGGGATTACAAAAATTGTACACAGATGATATACAAAAAAAAGAAATTGTTTTTTAAGAGCAGGGGCCTCAGTGGCATAGTGGTAAGAGTACAAAACTTGAAATCACATTGCTCCTCTCCGCATGGGTTCAAAACCAGGTGATGGCATTTGGATTTTCGTGAAGGGAAGTTTCCCCACTTTGTTACGTAGCCGCCTCACTCTCTTCAGCATAGCAACAATCAATCAGGACAAGATGTAACATCTGCGTTATTGAGCCGACTCTTTAGCTCAGAGGTTATGTATTGGACTGTCACCCGGGAGAACCGGGATCGAATCCCCACAGGGGACATAAAATCCAAAGTGGATTTTTCTAACTATGCTTCGTTGCGGACATTGTTCGTAAGATGGGGGCTCGTCCGGGATTGGCCATAGAGCCATTAATTCGTCCGAAATGGACGTACAAGCCGAAATGGCTTACATGTCATCTTAAATGATGACTTCTATAAGACGGGGTGTGTTACATAGCCGCCTCACTCTCTACAGCATAGCAACAATCAATCAGGACAAGATGTAACCTCTGCATTATTGAGCCGACTCTTTAGCTCAGAGGTTATGTATTGGACTGTCACCCGGGAGAACCAGGATAGAATCCCCACAGGGGACATAAAATCCAAAGTGGATTTTTCTAGCTATGCTTCGTTGCGGACATTGTTCGTAAGAACTGACTTATGGAATGCCAATGGTTCTACCCGACATGCCAGCCCTTATAGGTAGTGAAGAATTGTGTCTTCCTCCATCATTAAGAATCATTCATTGCAACATAACTGGAATTATGTTGATGCGATGTAAAACCCCATATAAATAGATATAGATAAAAATCATAAAGAGCAGAATTTTTTCATTGAAACAATGTTTATGGTAGAAATATAATTTGAGCTTTGGTATTACAATGGTTTACTGCTGATTTTTCACTTTCAATATTTCAGGCATTACAGACAACGATCCAGCTGTTTGCAGAGAAAGTGTTTACTGGTGCATGTAAAGTAAGTTATGTTTTGTAAGGATTTTATTTATTGAATCTGGATGTCAAGTGATAAACTTTAAACTTTGAAAATCTAAGACGGACCACCCTTGCTTTGATGGTGTTGTTTATTTCAGTCAGTCAGTTGTGGTTCCCCTACACTTGACATACCTCCAAAGCAGTTGTAGAGAGTCTGTCTTGGGTGTGGCAGCTGGCTAGTTTGATACAGTGAAAGGTCTTTCAAAAAACCAAAATACATTAGTAGTATTAGGTTCCAATAAATGCACTTTATGACCTTAAAGCTTGCTACATATCTACAAAACGAGGGTTCAACGCAAGACTATAGCAAGTGCTTCACAAACGTGAAGCACTTACTATAGAATTGCGCTGAACCATCGAAAAGTAGAGCTTCTTTAGGTTCCAGCATGGTGATAGTCTGATTTAAAAATGTCGAAACACCATTTAGCCACAGACAAAGAATTGATACTGAATTCTCACCCAGGAAGTGAATATAAGTAGACAGAGTTACAGTTAATATCAAGACAAAATAAATAATTATTAAGATGCATGAGTAGTTTAGGATCCCAGTGACGGCATTTGGATTTTCATGAGAGGAAGTGTCCTGCCTGACTTACGGAATGCCGATGGTTCTACCTGATTTGACCAGCCTTTACAAGCATTCAAGTACAGTGAACCTTCTTTTATCCGAACACGTCCGTTCCCAACAAAATGTCCGTTTTACAGAATAATCCGGACTAATGAAGCAGAGCATGTTCTTATTCACATTAAGACATAAACGGTCTGTATGAGCGGTGTATAGTTATAACCCTTTAGCAAACGCCAAATTGTCGACCGTCCCAAATTGAAAGAGTTTGCAGAAGACATATCAAAACGTGATGAAATTCAAAGAAAATCTTCTGATATGGCAGAAAACATTGTGGAAAAAGGAGAAATTGCTCGTCACGAGCAATTTCTCCTTTACCCACAATGTTTTCAAAAGTCGTCTGCAATAAACTGATCCAATAATTCCGTTCCCTTACAATTTTGTTCGGATTGCGAGACATCCAGATAATCGGGGTCCGGATGAACGAGGGTTCACTGTACATGTATAAATTCTTCTTCCATCATTAAGAGTCGGGTATCATAACATCACTAATACAATATCGAACTGATGTAAAACCAAGGGTCTTTTACATGCAGTATTTTCGAACTACTGGACACACCTTATTTTATTAGATACTTATTAGGAATATCTGGTAGAGTATCCACATAATAGGGTTTATAGACACACACAAAAACTATAACCAGTTTCTCAATGACTTCTGATAGTGATGGCTATAAATTTTGACAAATCTCAAGGAGATTGAAGAAAATATAATTATCTGAATGACTTTAATTCGCAGGTTCTAGATGTTTTACTCGATTCGTGCAATAGCATTATCAACTCTGAGAAAGACAACCAGCTTGAGAACAGACTCCAAGGAATGGAAAAAGTTGCCAAGGCCACAATCCTCGGTCATCTGTTGCCGACATTGATGACGGCCATGACCCACGCCAATCTTAGATGTTTGTCGATGGCCGATGCCCTCATGAAGCAGTTGGTCAACCTTGTTGTCCTCTCAAGTCAGGTGAGTTTATGATCAATCAAATAATCAGTTGAGCTAATTGAATATTGTGTCATCAGATGAGACTATTAGTAATCAACAGCATTGAGATTTTTATGAGAGGTAGCCTCCCAGTAGACTTAAGGAATGCCAATGGTTCTTACTGGCATGCCCAGCAAAGTTTTGTAAGGGTTTTCCTCCATGGTTTAACCCATTACCAAACAATAACGACATCTAACCAGTTTGTTGCAGGCGAATCTGGAAAACATTGTGGGAAAAGGAGAAATTGCTTGTTAAGAGAGCAATTTCTCCTTTTCCCACAATGTTTTTTGCCCTATCAGAAGATTTTTTTTCAATTTTTTATCACATTTTGAATTGTCGTCTGCAAATTGTTTCAATTTGGGACAGTTGATAAATTGGCGTTTTGGAAAGAGTTAAGGAATGCTGGTGATTCTTACTGGCATGACCAGCAAACTTAAAGCTGAAATAATGTTGATGTGATTTAAAACCCTTATGAAGATGCTGTTAATAATATTG
Organism: Cerastoderma edule; assembly: GCA_947846245.1. Lineage (NCBI taxonomy): Eukaryota > Metazoa > Mollusca > Bivalvia > Cardiida > Cardiidae > Cerastoderma > Cerastoderma edule. The sequence continues at coordinate 23,755,230 of OX401411.1, forward strand.
ATTTTCACTCTATATGGTGAGCTTATTAACTAATTAAAAATAGGGTAAGCATATTTAAATGTCAACTGTCACAAAGGCATTAAAAGCCAATTGTTATATCATATACATATTTTGGTGACTTGTTCAAGCTAAAGGGAATGATGGATGACCTTTTAAATGAACAAAAAATTACTTTCTTCTTAAAAATGATTGCTGTTGCTTTCAATTTGGACCAGATACAATTTCGTATGGAACCGTCCTATATGAAGGGGGTTTATACCACTAGCTGAAGCTGTGTAACTGTTAGTTACTTTGGTGTAAAGGGTTCAAAACAAAACATGTACTGTCTTCATTGCAGGCTGCATTGTTGTTAAAGAGCCAGGTCCAAGCCATTCTGCATGATGACATGGAAACAGATTCAGACCTTGATGTGATAGACTTTATTGGCAAGACTGTGGAAAAGTAAGTTTGTATTTCATCAGTTGTATGTCCTAATTCATAGGTATTAATATTAAGTTGCAGAAAAGTCTTTGATCATATGTATTTATATTTTAGGAAACAGTGTATTCCATATGTTGTATGTCTTAATTCATAGGTATTAATTTAAAGCTGCGGGAATGTCTTTAATGATATGTATTTAGGTTTGTTGAAACAGTGTTACAACAAATTATAAAACCTACATTGTAAACAGTATTGAAAGTTAAAGGAATCAAAGGAATAGATCCTCAACCAGAGCAACACTGAATTTCACTGTCTATTTAGATATCACACTTGAACTTACAGTTCTAATTCTCTGCATCGTCTACTGCTTAAGACTATAAAAGCTAGGTGACAAAAGTGTAACTTGCTCTTAATGAGCCTTATATCACAATGATTTAAATCCCATGCAAACCAACTGCCGCAAGGATTAAACAGGTAGTAACTTCCACATTGAGATACCTACCAAAGTTTCTAAAACCATTACCTCTGATGAAAGGTTAAAACTACAATTGCTAGATCTCCCTTCAGAAACCAAGAAGAGCAGGGTTTCCTGGCGGGCTTGAAGATCCCAGCACCCTGGGCATCAGGGAAGAGCATAGAGAGTATACACCCTGTACGAGACAACTACAAGTTTAAGGAGACTGTCCACATTCCAGGGGCCAGGTGTCTGTACCTGAGGTTTGACCCACGATGTTCCTCACAGTACGACTATGATAAGGTGATTAGTTGTATAAAGGATAGTTAGTTACCAAAACGATAAATAGAATATTTGTTTGCCCATAAACAAAACAAGTTTATAACATATATCCTCATATTTCATGGACCGAAACTTTTTTTTTCATGTCATCTGTAAAAAGAAGTTCTGTATAATATTTTGCACTAAGATATGATTTATTATTTGAAAATTTGAGTAAGTTTGATTCAATAGCATATGATAAATAGAATATTTGTTTGCCCATAATACAAGGTAATTTAATATCTTTGAATGAAATGATTACATACTTATTTGCAGCAATATACAAGGCAGTATCATCATTTGAAAGGAAGATTTTGATATTGACACTCACACTCTACTCTCTTCAAAATATGAATTATCTCCCTTACAAGTTGTTATTTTACCAATCATATTAACAGAAACAGAAAATTGTTTTTCATTTACCTTAACAAAATGATGAATTTTGAGCTATCCAGAAAAGGAAAGAGTTTGCTTAAAACTATTGGAAGTCATTTATAATTAAAGACAGTTTATTATAAAGTACAAGTTGTTATTGGAAATGGAAAAATTCTTCAAGGCTGATTACTATGGAGCTCAAAACAGGATAAGGAATACAAACCATTATGACAAAAGGAGAAATTTCTCAAACGATAAATTTTTACTTTTGTCAAATATTTATCTGCCTATTACATTAAAACAGGTTAAGAATTAGGTTATTCACTCTACAAAAAGATTTATTCACAAAAGTTTAAATATCTGTACAAATTTGTCCTACTCATTTAGATGGTGATCCATGCTGGGGCCAATACCACAGCCAAGAAACTAGCAGAGTATGGTGGTAATACATACGGTTTCGGCAGTCGGAGTGTCCTGGGATCTGGATGGCCAAAAGATTTGGTCAAGGTAAATAATGTCATAATAGGCTACTGTGTTATCTCATACAATTTTAGCCTGACTTTTTGGGGAATGTAAAAGACTTTGCAATCATTTTTCTTTTATGTCATCTTGTGACTCTTGTCATACATAGGGTGTTTATTTTGAACATGTGATTGAAATGAATACACTTTAGTCAAATTTTTCCTGTGATAAACCATGCTGATGATCAATATTCAAATCAACGTCTTATTTGCCATTTGATACCCTCTTAATTGCCTATGACAATTTATATTTTCATGCATAAGCATAAGAGAGCATTTGGATAAATGAACAGAATTGATTAGATTTTTACCTTTTTCCTGTGGTTATTTTGGCAAATGGCAACAACCCATGTTCACAGTGATTGCAGTATCATACTAGAAATAGAGTAGTTAATAGAAAATAGTTGTTTTTTACCCAGGCATCACACAAACACAGGCTTTGCTTGGTTTGTTCAGCTGTCATGGATCAGTTGCAAATTGAGGCTTCATGAAAAATTGGCCCTGTTATTTTAGACAGATATTGCATTTCTTCACTCATACAGTATCACTTGAATCTCAAAGTTAATTTGGTACTGTCAAACTCTGCACAATGTATGTTATATTCATAAAACGAACAGAAATTTTATTGTACTTAGCATTTTAGGTTTGAGAAATCTATCAATGGATATCATATTCATTTTAAAAATCAACCAAGAGTTATCATTTTACATTGCATTATAGGTTGAAGGTGATTCTGTGACCTTTACCTTTGAGATGAGAAGTGGGCGTGAACACAATACCCCGGATAAAGCCATGTGGGGGTTCCTGATAACTGTAAGAGCTCAGGTGAGTTAGTTTAGGCACTGATAATAACAATTCTGCTTCTGTGAAATTGCTGCAAACCAAATGCTTTAACCTTTCCCAGTTTTGTACCCAGTAATTTACGGAATGTGGTTATATGAAGAAAAACTGTTGAAGCTACAGAAAATGTTAACGAAAACTTGCTCTGTTAATTTACACTGACATCATTATATATAAATAGAGCTGAAACATAATACTGACAAAGTTCTTTTGCTGTCACAATATGTATGAATTTGTTTCACTGTAATGGTTGTTAAAGAATTGTTGAATTTGGGGAATGGTAAGAAATTTAACAAAAGTCCTTAGAGAGCAAAAAGTTGTTAGTTGTTTACACTGGTTTAACCCTTAGAATGCAGGGTCATATTCTAAAAACAGATTTTTGTGTCACTTCTTTCCCAAACCTTAGATATCTGCTTAATTTTGATGAGGAAAGATACTCAGAGTAGCAAACAGGTTAGATCACAGGCCAGCCACCAATTTACTTGACGACTGGCCTGGATCTAACCTGTTTGCATAAGCATGAAGTCGGTTCCTGCACCATAAGGGTCCAGCATTGTTTCTTACCTTCTTTGCTTTATAGGCTAGAATTTATAATTTTGAAACAATGGTTTGGCATGAATATCAAGTTCTATATAATATTACTTTTACAGGAAACACCAGAAGATGTATCAAATGGTCTGCCGTTTGTCGCTGATTTGGGCCTCGGTCTTTCAGTACTTGCCTGTACTATGCTACATCTCCTTTATCAAGGACCAGAGAAAGATAAACATGAGGAGGCGTGTCAGCCATTGCTGAAATCAAAATTACTACAGAGGTAAGCCAATTTATCATCATGTGATGCTGTGTTGTTGGCACCAATCTTATAGCAGTTAATTTATAGAACATAGTCTCAAATAGATCATTCTACATTTACTGCATTGAAAGATTTTTGACCAATGAAACCTATGTTGACTTCTGGTTTTGGTTCTTTCGTTATGGAATGATAAAATCTAAGTACGATGAAACCTGATATTTATCCTGGGTTCAATCCTCGAAAGTGGCAAGGTGAAATTTGCACAGACTAGCCCACAAATAGGTGAGAGCACTGGTTTAGTATCCAGGAAGCAGTCGTCGAGAGTTAATTTAATAAGCATCAAGCTTCCATCACCTTTGAGGTATAATAAATAAATTAAAACTTAAACTTAACACCTGATACTTTCAGATAAAATAAGAGTTAATTTTATTTCAGGTGCGTTTGGCAGTCGGGGTCCTTTGCTCAAGTCCCTGACTCTCCAAAGATGAAGCCCAGAGGGGACTCCGTCAGCATGTCCCCAATGAGCCCCAGGATTCCAAGGATCAAACTTCCTGCAGAGATCATGAAGAATCTGATGAGCCTTGCCCAAGGGCGTTCCCTCCATCTAAGGCCAAGCATGAGGTTAGTGTCAACAGCACTTTGTTAATCTTTTCATATGGTCTCTATATATCCCTCCTCCTTCAGAGTTCTTATCGGTATTTAACTCGATTTGCAATTACTCTTTTTGTTAACCCTTTACCAAACGCTATATTTTGGGCTGACCCAAATTGAAAGAGTTTGCAGAAGACATTTCAAAATGGGATGCAATTGAAAAATTATCTTCTGAAAGGGCAGAAAATATTGTGGGAAAAGGAGAAATAAAGAGCAATTTTCCCATTTCCCACAATGTTTCCCAGAGTCGTCTGGAACAAACTGGTCAAATGTCGTTATTATTTGGTAATGGGTTAAAGAGCATTTTCTCCTTTTTCCCACAACACATTCTGTTCAATGTCATTATGACTTAAAACATCTTTTATTTTTTCAACAATTGATTTCGTTCTAAATATCTCATCTTTTTAAATTACGTTAACATACTTCTCTGAAAAGCTAAGATATGATTAACATTCAACTGTGTCATGTATGCTCAATAACTTGTAATTGTTTGTAACCTCAAACTATAAACATGTTTATATAAATAATGCTGAATAAAGTATATGTTTTGTAATGTTACTTAAATAACCACTATGTCAAATGGAGAAAGTCCTCTTAATAAGTAATTTCTCTTTTTTGTCATAATGGTTAAACCTATAACACAATGAAAACTATCATTTTCTAGTTATGCATTAATTGGGATTCATGCATGATTCATTTACAAAGCCAATTATGTTTATTTGGTTACCCAAAAATTCCGAAACAGCTAATCCATCTTCTTACCCTTGAACATGGCTCATTTTATATTTATCCCACAGAGAGGCAATTAAACCGGATGTGATACAAGAGAGGGTGGTATCGGCTGTGATAAAACATCTTGGTTTGGAAGAGACCGTGAGATTCTTCACTCCGTCGAAGGAGAGTGAGACGGACGAGTTTCTGTTGCTCACATCCGTAATGGACGAGATCTGCAGGAGGACTGATGCACTTATACGACAGTTACAAGTAAGGGCCATGAGCTGATAACCAAGAGCAACATGTTCTCTAATTATTCAGTAAAACAGGGGAAAGAAACCATGAACCAATTCTTCCTTATTAGAATTTACAACTGGTCCAAATTAAAAGCACTAGCTGATGATGTGGCTTCTAAAGATTTCTGAAATAGTTAGAAGTTACAATGTAAGGTGTCAAGGTCCAAACAAAGTAAATGAACTTTCCTTTTCATCTTTTACAGTGTTTAGCGGATTTAGAGCAGAGATGGCACAATGAAGTTGTTGAAAGGAGAGAAAACAAAGATTTGGAGACTCCTCTGTTCTTTCACGACTTTCATCTACAAGAGGTATGTTCCTGGACCCTAGTAAACTGCATTGGCCAGCCTAAACCATTTAGTTGGTAGAGATATTCACTTGGAATTCAGACGTCTCCGCTTCAAATGCAAGACTGCCAATATTTTCTACATTAATGAAGTCAATGTTATGAAATAATGATGATGAAATGATCCTTGACTATGAAAGGACATTATTCAATATTGATCATGAAATACTAGGAACAAGAATAGGTGCACTGATAGCTTTGAAATAGTGTATAAAGATAGCATAGATCGCCAGTGTAATGAGGAAAATCTTAATGAATGTTTCAATATTTCCAGGGTAAATTGAAGGAGTTATCCATGTTGAGTTTTGTAAAAGATGTGGTCCTGGATCCAGCCAAACTGGAGGAAACAGTCAAGGAATTGAGGTCAGTACAGTCAATAGTGTTGCTTATAAATTATGATGATTACAGTCTGTTGCTTTATGTAGCCAATGTGCTAAGATTTTTTTCGTCACTGATCAATAGTGTACATGCTGGAAAGTAGACAGCGACTTGTTAAGAGTATTGTGCTGTACTGGTGATGAAGTACCAGGAACACGGATAAGTGTGCTGACCATCACAATATGATAGAAATACTATTGAAAATGGTGTTAAACTCCAATTTATTGAAAGCAACTCCTCAGATTATATGTGATGCAACCTTTGTCAGTAGTCTCTTCATAGCAAGCTTTTCCATAATTACTGTTCAATGGTAAAGAATTTGACCGCCTTACCAGCCCTTATGGGCAGTTGAGTATGGGGTCTTCCTCCATCATTAAGAGTCGGGCATCGCTACATAACTGAAATAATGTTGATGTGATGTAAAACCTATATATATATAAAAAAAAGAATTTGAGATCAGTATAGTGAACTCTATATCAATAGCTTGTTTTAGTAAAACTGCTTGTGAAGCTGCATAGTTAAGGGGACATACTGATGTCACAGTTTAAACTTGTTTTTATAAGAATAAGCTTAAAGAGGCTAATTTTTTTTCATGGAAATCAACATTAATTAATACTTTTGGCTGAAACATAAAGTATATTAATTTGTTTGCAGAGAGAGTTGGTTATATCATCACTCAGAAGGAAGATACTTTGCATACATTTGAATTATCTCCCTTACATGTTCGTTTTATAATCTTAAATCCCACTGCAAGCAAATATTTTCTTTTTGACCAAGCCATAACTTATTTACACTCTATATCAAAATCTAGTTTGTGACTTGGAGATTAAGGATCAAAGCACAATATGGAGAAAGGTTTCCTGTATTATTTCCATTCTAAACCTTATTTAGTGTTTAACCTACATTTTCATCCAATGAGAATGCATCAATTTAAATTTTTTTGTTGGTTTATTTTCCATAAACTCCTATTCGAGCGTTCTATCTGGGCTCTATGAGACTTTTACTCTGGTATCACGCATGCGCATAAATGTGTAGTTTTAGGCTCCACCTCCAAATCAATGACACGTGTAAGCCTACCCTACGGTAGCGATGGAAAGATCGCTGTGACGTCGCGGGGAGAAATAAACACAGAAATAAATAAAAAGGAATTACAATTAACTGGGTTATAGGATTTAATCCTTTATCCTAACATCGTTGTGAAAAAAAGAAACTGAACTATATTAACCTTTTACCCCATTAGGAATAATGTGACGGGTACAAATTGAAAGCATCAACAGACAACACATATATACATTAAGAAAAATCACAGTTTCTCTTTGAAATTGAAAAGAAAATATTATGACAAAAGGAGAAATTGCTCGATTTCTTCTTTTGTCACAAGGGCTTCTCAAGTTTTCTGCTGAAGGTGAGAAACGAATTATGGAGTAACGGGTTAAACTCAATCACTGATAAACAAAACTTAAACATAAACTGAATGCTATCAAGTTGATAATATGTGATGTAAAAAAATTACATTGCAATCTACATCACTGGGTAGTGCAGTTTTCTTCTTCCAAATATGGTATGGCAGATTCTTGGCATGAAATTGACAGCCGCGGAAGGCGTGGTTTATGTCGAATTTCAAAATACTGAGCAGCAGTTTTATGCCATTCGCCGATCATACTCGTAGAGGCGTGGTTTGCCAGACTCAAATAGAGCACTCTATGGAATGTAGCTTAAAATTATTTAGAGGCTAGATAGTGAAATTCAAATGACATAGAAACCCTGTCAGTCGCTATCGCTCCTTCCTTGGGGTTTCTATATCGTTTAAATTTCACTATCTAGCCTCTAACTTATATGTAAAAGATAATGTCAATCAACATTACAGGTTCAATTGGGAATTATGGTAATGTGAATTATGAGTTTTTTTTGGTTATAAGATAATGGGTTTCAATGTATTCCTTCTTACAAATGGAGTTTGACTCCTTTGCTGTTGAAAGTATTTGCAAACAACATAAGGAGAGTATGCAAATGCTTTTTTTTTTATCTTGACAGTCCAGTACTTGTAATCTATTTTTTTTTTTTGAAAGGCATGACAAAAAAATGTTTTGCATTACCATTCTACATGATTTGCATTTCCATTCCAACAGAGAGAAGTTAGAAGATGACATCAGCGCAGAAGAAAGCCCGTCTGACTCCCTTTGGAAAACGAAGCAGTTAGTTGAGGGCATATTGGCTAGACTTGACCTCTTGTTACATGTAAACATATCCCCTGCTGACCATGGCTCATTGACTAGGACTGTATCTCAGTGTCTAGAGGCCATCAGAACAGGTATTGAATCCGTTTGTTTGTTAAATGAGTTTTTACATCACATCTACTAATCTTAAGTTACTGGCTAAACTTGACCTCCTGTTACATGTGAACATTTCCCCAGCTGACCATGGCTCATTGACTAGGACTGTATCTCAGTGTCTTAGAGGCCATCAGAACAGGTATTGAATCCGTTTGTTTGTTTAATGAGTTTTTACATCACATCTACCTATCTTAAGTTACTGGCTAGACTTGACCTCCTGTTACATGTGAACATTTCCCCAGCTGACCATGGCTCATTGACTAGGACTGTGTCTCCGTGTCTAGAGGCCATCAGAACAGGTATTGAATCCGTTTGTTTGTTTAATGAGTTTTTACCTCACATCTACCTATCTTGAGTTACTGGCTAGACTTGACCTCCTGTTACATGTAAACACTTCCCCTGCTGACCATGGCTCATTGACTAGGACTGTGTTTCAATGTCTAGAAGCCACCAGAACAGGTTTGGGTTTTGTTTGGTTGTTAAATTGTGTTTTTGAATCACATCTACTTATCTTAAGTTATATTGCAATGCCTGGTTCATGATTAAATGAAGAAATCCCCTAGCTTAATTGTCCCAAAGGGCTGTCCAGTCTGTTGAACTACATGTATTGCTATTCCATAAGTAAGCCAGGAGACTTTCTCTCATGAATATTCAAATCTACCTCTACCTCTTTAGTTCCTATCACCCCTAACTTCCTGATGACTGACTTTGCAATTACTACAGCAGAGGACTTATTAAACCATGGTAATGATAGGATAAATTGGTTGTAATGAGAAATTACTTGGTACAAATATGACCTAGTATTTCTTTTATCACACTTGATACATTGAACGGTTGATATGTACCCTTTTCTTTTCATGCATATGTTAATTCTGTCAATTTGGTCGGTTACCTATGACTAATTCTAATGTTAAAAATTTCACAGCAATGTCTGATACTTTGCTATGACATTTTCGAGTGATAATTGAATTTAAGTAATTGATTTTACATTATATCTTCTTCTCAACATGTTTCCTGTTTCATTCCAATTTTCTCAGGATCAAATGTGATGGCAAAATCGGATACAGATATATTTTATGCAAACATCATGCGGAGTATTTCTGCCCCATCAGGTGTCGACAGATTTCAGGACGATACAGTCATTGATCTGATTAAATTACACAGGTAAGTTAATTGGATAAGAAATACTTCATGGGCAGAAATTAATTAACCAATTACATACAATAACGACATTTGACCAGTTTGTTGCAGACGACTCTGGAAAACATTGTTTGAGCAACGAGCAATTTCTCCTTTTCCAACAATGTCTTCTGTCATATCAGATGATTATTATTCAATTTCATCACATTTTTTAATGTGGTCTGCAACCTCTTTCAAATTGGGACAGTCGAAAATTTGGTGTTTGGTAAAGAGTTAAGAGTAGTTAATCTTCTACATCTTTTGAGAAGATTACTGGTCTGTTATTGTACCAGAGTCTTGCTTGGCCAAGTGATTAAGGTGGCAATCTTAGAACTCAGGGGCCCTGGGTTCAATTCACTTTGGATAGACACTTCAGAGCCCAAGCCTAGTGCTGGTGAATCCAGAAAAAACGTTATACATCTGGAAAAGTGTTGGCACAGTGTTTAACCCCATGTATATAAACAAATCATTTCTGTGCTAGATTATTCCAAGGACAGAAATAAAAGTTTTTAACAGCTTCCCACGAGGGTACTTTGGGTTGTGGGTATGGAGCTAGTTCTGGGTTAATTAAACATGTTTGTTCACAGAGGTAAGGAAACTTAGAGATTAAAAGTTTATTTCTTTAAAACTGCAGAACAGCTGTACGGTTATATGATATGCATGGAAGAATGGTCATTTGAAGCAAAGTAAGATGGTGTATGTTTTAAAGTGTGTTTACTGTGAATTAACATACATTTTAGTTGAAAAGCCTGGTATAGCTTTTGAGATTAACCTCATATAAACTGTACTTAGATAACTTGATGATTAATTAATTCATTATGCTTTCAATAGCTACTTTTAATTGTATATCAAACAACAATACACAATACAAACACTATATTGTTTCAACAACATTTTATTTTGATGTACAAATTATCTCTTCTGTGAACAAGCACCAGCCTTTCAATGGTTGCACTTCTTTAAATTCTAGAAACTAATGCTGGAAACTATTGAAAACAGTGTTTAGTCCAAGAAATGTTAGTGTGTCAAACCCTGACTTTGTTTTGTGTATTTTTAGAAGACGACCTAAACAGAAGATTGCCCCTATGTCAGTACTATTAAACCTTGTAGAGGACCAGGAAGAAAAGGGTCTGCCTCCGCATGTGATCCTGATTGGTCAGCTGTTCTCGTTTATTGGGAGTGACCCAGAAAAGGCTGTAAGTTTCACGAGGGGGAAGGATTATGATTAGCCATCTTCAAATATAGAAAGAGGGTTCAATGCAAGACAATAGTTAGTGCTACATTTGTGAAAGACTTGCTGTGGTCTTGTGTTGAACCCTTGAGAACATTTTTAGCATATACATTAAGAGTACAAAAATAGGGTTACTGCATTTGATATGTATGTAAACATTTTCAACTTCAAAAACTATTCTGCAAATGAGAGAATCATTATAATCCAGAAATTTATCCTTAAATCAAGTTTTTGTTTTTCTCTATCTTTGAATAGCAATATCTTTTATCAAGATTTATTATTGCCATCTCCTAATGGTTTTTATTTCAACTAAACTCAAACATCTGTTTGTGTTAATAAGTTGAATGGATTAAGCTCAGTAGTAGTTGGTTATGACAGTTTACAAGCTTATTTTGCTTTATATGGTATTTTAAAAATAAAATTATAGTTGACATAGTCAACATCTTTAAGAATCTAGGAGCGAATCTAAGCCGATTAAATTCTCATTTTTCAGATTTCCTCGGAAGCTTTCCTGAAAACTGCCCATATGCGATGGTGGAGAGGAAATACGAGGAAGCAAGCTTTAATACACATGAAGGAGCTGTTATCTGCAGCCTCTAGAGTTGGAGGGGCCACTCACCTGGTGGCAGCAGTTACATCTGTACTCAGACATGGACCAAGGTAAGTGGCCTCCGTTGCCTGGTAGTTAGAGTACAGGGTACCGTTTTACCAAACATTTTAGGGTAAAAATGTGCTTACGTTCAAAATATTACATGGGTGAAAGTGTTCAGGATTATTCTTGAATTTCAGGTTTTTTTGTGTGACTTTTTGTCCCTATACAATGCTTTAGCAAGCATGCCTTTTCAGGATATTGAACTACAGATTTCAGGTTTTTGAGACTTTTTGACTCTATACAATTTGTCCTGTGGCAACAGCTAAACAGGTACGCACTAATCTTATCTCTCAGTAACCTCGCCTAACCTCGCGGCACGCGAGAGTTTGGCAATAACTCGGGAGTTCCATTCTCTGTTATCTATGTCTCTGATATGGTGGAATTATGAGTCAGATTGCAGATGGTTGTGGAAACTTATTGTATAAAAATTGAGAAATTGCATGTATTGATTTCTCGATTTGTCTTAAGATAAAATTGTTTCTTGTGTTATCTGACCTACTTACATTAAAACAAGTATATATTAGAAAACAGGGTTAAATTAATAACTTGTTTTGATTGCTGTGTTTTTTCCCTGACCAGGATTGAGGAGTTAACATGTGGTGGAATGGTGAGTCAGGTTGGAGATGCGTTTGCGGAGACAATGACATCAGTGGTGCAGCTTGCTGCCAGATATCCCATAGCTTGCTGTAACAGTATAGGATTGCTGTGTATTGTACCCTACACAAGGTAAATATCTTAACACTATACAAGCACTTTCTTAAAGGTAATCATGCTTTAATGGTAAAGGATCACAAAGTCAAATATAAATCCAAGTCCATAGTGCACATTTACCCCTTCTTTGACATTTTTACAAGAATTCTGTAGTAATGTTGTCTCTATGGCCTACTGGTTAGAGTACATAACTTAAAATCACATGGTCTCTCTCCAGGAGGAGGTTCTTATTCTGATGAGAGCATTTGGGTTGCATTGAAGTTTGGGTTCTTCTCTTTAATAATGAGCTGGACATCACAAGATAATCAAAAAATACTGTTGATGTGATGTAAAACACTTACAAATAGATAAACAGTAATGTTGACATTGATATGTGTTTGAAAATGAACTTCTTTGAAAATCCTTTTTTTTTTTTTCTTTTTTTTTTATATGGGTTTTACATCACATCAACATTATTTCAGTTATGTAGCGATGCCCGACTCTTAATGATGGAGGAAGACCCCATACTCAACTGCCCATAGGGGCTGGTCAAGGCGGGTAGAACCATCGGCATTCCGTAAGTCAGTCGGGAGACTGAAAATCCTTTAAACATATTTTAGTGTAAACATATGCAGCATTAATCCTAATGATTAAAACCCCAAAAGTGGAGATGTTTCAAAAGAACTCAATCATGGCTTCTATCGTTTTCACATTTGATTCTATCATATATATTACTTTCATTCAGAGCTGAAGAGAAATGCCTGGTGAGATCTGGACTGGTTCACCTACTGGATAAACTATGTAGCCTGGCCAATCACAGAACAGATATGAACAGAGAGACACAGTCTACTCACCAGAAAGTATCCGCCATGGCCTGGGCTGGTTTCCAAGTTTTAGCCAACCGCTGTGTCATGTGGGAAACGGAGGAAGGTAGGATAATAATTTAATTGCTTTCATTCAAAATGGTTGTCCTTCACATGATTACTCATATGTGTCTGTCTCTGGACACCAAATTTGTGGGTTCGAACCCCCTGAGAAGCGGGGTCCATTTCTTTTTACTTTACCTTAATCCAAATAAGGAGCAAGTACCGGTTAGGTATCCAGGCAGCAGATTCAAGCCATGTAGATTAAGTTCAAATTAGATTTTCATAACTATGATTTTCCTTGTGCATTTGTTGCTAATTGTGTAAATTTGTATTATTTCAGGAACAATAATTGATGATTTAGAGCATTCAGGATTAGCCCGACAAGTCTCCCTATTACTGACCAATCACTTGGCGAGGGCCACTGAGTCGAGCGGGAATGAAGCGGCTGGCTCAGAAGCGCTCCAGGAAGTACTTTCTCTCCTCAACAATCTCTCCCGGAGTCACATGGGAAGGACCATACTTAGCCAGCCGGCATGTGTATCAAAACTATTGTCATTACTCTTGGATCAAAGGTAATACAATGAAACCTTTGTTGGGTGGAAGGGTTAATTGGAATTTTGGATATCGAAACTGTTTGCAACTTACCACTTGGCATAAAGGCCTGTTTTGGGGTTCTTTTTACAAAGAATCAGTGTTCTGTTTTTACAAATTTGTGTTTTTATTCATTCTTGTGGTCAAATTAGATTGAAGCATTTATATATCTGTATAAATAAAAGAATGGTGGATGCTTCACATACCCAAAAGGGGGTAAAAGCTTGGCTAAAGGTACTGGCACTCTGTAAGTCAGCCAGAACAGAGACATCAATCCTTTACCAGACGCCAAATTTCTGACTGTCCGAAATTGAAAGAGTTTGCAGATGATATTTCAAAATGTGATGAAATTGAAAAAATAATCTTCTGATAGAGAAAACATTGTGGTAAAAGGAATAATTGCTCGTTACCCACAATGCCTTCCAGAGTCGTCTACAACAAAGTGGTAAATACTGTAATTGTTTGGTAATGGGTTAATAATGTGATTTACATGGCTTTGTATCTCCTATAAAATTCATTACTTGTTCATGGCAAGAAAGGTCTCACATTCATTGTTATAATCTAATACAGACAATTTAAACATCTTTACATTTTAGAGAAAAATGTTTTTTATCTGATTGAAAAATTGTGAACATCAATTCATCAAATGCTCTTTTCATTTCAGACCAACTCCAAAGCTAGTGCTGATAATCCTACAGCTGTGCCGTGTCGCGCTGCCCCTGATGAGCCCTGTGGACTGCGAGCAGATTGAAATACCAAACTGGGGCAATGTTCTTAGCTCCACCTACTGGAATACCTCTAAACCAATCGCAGATCCTCCCGCCAAAATTGTTTCCCTTCTACTCGCAAGGCTGGGAGACTTCCTTGTACCAGGTACATCTGCTACATTCTGATTAGTTTGGGGTTTCTTTTTTACATTGACTAATTGAATGTATTGATGCAAATTTTGTTATGATGTAAAGGTTTTTTCTAAAAGTTCAAGTTATATATATACTGCGATACATGCTGACAACTTTCTAGTAAGACAAAGGGGATTTTGTGATTTTTGTTAAAGGTTTTTAAGGTCTTCTACTGAAATTTCCATGAATAAAGTGTTGGGAGAAAATTTTGGAAGCTTTTGACATCTTTGTTTTTTCAAAATATTGTGATGAAATGTGAGATTTCTCATGCAAAATGAATATAACAGAGTATGAGTTGCCTGTTAATCAGATATAATTATCCCACTTTTTTCCTACTCTTGGTAGTTTACAGTGACAAATATACCCATTGATAGAAGTATATGCGACCAACTAACACAAACTCTTTGTGATAAATTGAAAATTAACATTGTTTTTGTTTAATGTTTTCAAATGATGTTGGCTTCATATCTGTCTTTTAAAGGAGATGTTAAACTTATATGATTAAAATGTCTCTGTAGGTGATTTGGCAACAGTTGCTAGTAGACAGCAGTCAATGGACACTGATATCAATAAGGGAGGTTTAGACAAGGACTCAGACGAGGCTGTCATACAGAATGGGCGCCTGTCTGTGTTTGTACACAAGAGAGAGGACCAGTTCTCACATGAAGTCATCCAACCCTTACTCAGGTACTGTAATTATGTATATGTTATATAAGATATGTAATAAAAGAATATTTGATCAAAATTAAATTAAATTGGATTCACCCATATAGAGGTTTACATGTATCTTGAGTTGAAATGTTTGTTTGGATTTCATTTTATTTTGTTTTTAACTCGCCATACTTACCATTGCGTCATACGTATTTTCATTAAAGGTGCTTAATCACAGGTTTTAAAAAATCTGGAGGTTAAAAAATTGATTTCTTTAAAACTGTACAACATCTGTACTGTTTTATGAAAGGCAATGAAGAAAAGTAATAGGATACAAAATTAGATTGTTTTTAATTGTTTAAAGTGTGTATACTGTGAATTACATGAAATTTTAATTCTTAAGGGTGACATCAGTTTTGAAATCTACCACATATAATCTGTAAATACTAAGATAAATAGTTGCTTCCTGAATTAATTATGCTTTCAGTGGCTTCTTTAATTGTACATTAAACAATGATACAAAAACTGTATTATTATTTTGACTTTCAACTTTTCTCTCCTGTGAACAAACACCCTTAAATTGCAATGTCTAGATCATAATAGATGATAAAAGATCTAAAGCTTTACTATGGACAAAGACTGGTCAAGCTGAATAGAGCCCCAAATTTCCACTTGAACACACATGGACAGGAGCCATTTAATTTCAAGTTCTGAACTCTATATACTAGCCAACAAAACCCCTTACAGTTATATTTTTTTTGTTATTGATAACCGTTTCAAAGTTTTCTTGCATTTTCTAGTTTTATGTATTCTAGCTTTTACGTAAATGTAATGATCTTCTTTCCTGTCTCAGATACTGCGTCTGTCAATATTTTCCAGTCTAATACTGGTTTGGGACTAAGGGATGAGAAGTATTGAGCAGTACATGGAAGTTTACTTTGAAAATTTATGAAAATTGTACAAACCCCCATTCAAACAATCAGTAAAAGTATGATTCTACAATAAACTTTTTTTTAGAATAATGTGCTTAAAGACACATACGCTTTTCTATAATGAACTTCTCTTTCAGTTCTGAAAACCGTCCATTCCGCCTTGGAGCTGGAGCCAATATGGATAAAGTTGTGAGATTGGATCGCGAGATGACAAAGGTAAGTCTTGGTACCTTCTCCCCCTTATATGGGGCTTAAATGCACTTGCAGCAGAGGATATAAGAAACCATTGTAACAAACCAAGAAATTGCTCATCTTGAGCAATTTCTTTGTTTATTACAATGGTTTTTAACCCAATATCACAAGGAACATGTTATTTTTCATACTTTATAAATGTTGCCTGCAGTTGCTTTCAAGTTGGACCGTTGATGAAATACCATAAGAGGGATTTTGTTGATTTAACCCTATTTATTTTACTGCCTCCTCGCGCCGATTTAAGGCTAGTCCCGGCAATTTTTTCCTTGCCTAACACAGATGGCACCTGGGACACTTGACCTATGTCCCAATGTTGCCTTAATTTGTTGAATGATTTCACAAGGTTTTCTACAACATGATGGTCCCAATACTGTTATCTGTGAAACTGTTGGGAATAAAACAAATACTTTTGAAAGTATAGGGACATTAAGGAAGAAATTTCCCATGATGAGCAATTTCTTCTTTGGTTATTTTGTTTTGCAAAACAGTAAATCTTTAATTAATCTATAAAATGTAATGATGATTAATTCTCTATATTTGAGTTGATTCTCTACTTTCTACATCATAATTTCTTTTTTTGGTTACTTTGTTTTGCAAAACAGTACATCACAAGGGTTCAATGCAAGACTATAGTAAGTGCTTCATGTTTGTGAAGCACTTACTATAGTCTTGCATTGAACCCTCGATCTGTGATCAATCTATGTAAAGTAATGATAATTAACTCTCTACATTGTAGACTGGTAAAGCTGAGCTAGTCACAGAGGATGCCATGTCTGCCCTCAGGAAAGCAGCCAAATGGGCCCAGATGGGTTTGGTTGTTTCCACAGGTCCTCCGGTTGATTCCACCCCCACAGAAATCGTCTCTGGGGACAAGAAAAAGACAGAGAAAGAGGTTATTTGTAGGGACAAGAACTCAGAATTGGCAAGGTCTGTTGTTTTATTTGTGAAACTTATTTTGAAAAGTATTTTTCTTGACAGAGGTCATTGGTTTTGAGGATGTTACATAGAACTGATTGAGAAAAGAAAAAAACATAGATTGTTGGAGAACACCAAGACATATGAAAGATACTGTTGATAATACTTGGCAAGACTAAGATTGACAATTCATCATTCTTTTTAATAACTTTGTGGAAATTCTTCTGCAAGGTGATTAACCCTAAAAGCCTGTAACGAGCTTTGTTACTGAAAAGATTTAAGAAGGCAACAATGGCAACATTTGTAAAAGGTGTTTTGTGGCATTCTCATGTTCAAGTTACATGAGCATTGTTTAAAACAAATTTCTTGTGACAAAATAGGACATCTGATTCGACCATATGGCTACTTTATACATTTTAAATAGTCAAAGAAGTTCCTTTTGATAAAACAGAAGATCTGATATGACTGTCTATGGATTACAGAAGAAAAAACTTGTGATCAAAGAAATTAGGTTTAAATGTATCATTGCTTTTTTTCATTTTGAATGATAGAAGAAATTACTCATGACTAAACAGAAGATCTGTTTTGACTGTATTGTTGTTTTTATACAGGACTGATCCAGTGAGACCCTTTATCAGCGGACATGTGGCAAACAGCATGGCTGCTGAAGTGATAGAACTTCTCCATAGTTTATTGAACACCCCTGATAGTGGTAGTGGAAAGTCGTGGTCAGAAGCCGTACAAAGGGTAATTTCATAAATATAATGCTTAATATATTTTTGTGTTCAATTGCTTAAATGTGTTTTTTTTTCATATGTTGAAATGAACACTTGGGTTGATTCCACATTGGAGTAAAAAGTTCAAAATATAAGAGAAAGGAAAAGAACAATTTAACAAACTTTCTGCTTCAATTTTTACTTCTCATAAAAATTCCACATTAGGCAAGGAGTCAACCATGTTCAGGAATCTAATGAAATTTGGTATTACCTTGATACAGGCTACTAGTCCTATAGAAATCTCTTGTTTGATATTTATATGTGCACAGAATTCTGTATAAAGTGGTTATCTGTTTTTAACGTCACATATATTTCTGTTATGGTGACAGCAAACACCATTGCACAACACCTGTGCAGCAAAAGAGAAAAGAAAAAAGAAGGCCATTTTGTTTTTTCTTTCTCAAAATATGACCAACTCTTTGAAAAGACTTTTTAGTGCGGAGTGAATGGATTGACTTTAGTTATTTCCAACCCAAAAGTTAAAGACCACTAGGTCACTTATCAAATACGCATAACGCAGGGATAGGTCTTGTGATTTTTGTCCATAACCACAGAGCATTTTTCATGCTCTTTGTTTATTTTGAGTTCTTTATAGCATGTATTTCCGTATTTTAAGGTGATAGCTAATCCACGAAGTAGATTACTAGTCTAACTGAACTCTGTTGACAGCCTTAGTTCCCCTTTGTTATGATTTCTGTACATAACCACAAAAAATATGTTAATTTTACATGCTCTATGATCGTATCAAATTCTATATCGTATACATATCTGTGTTTTAAGGTGATAGCTAACACACTAAGTAGAATACCAGTGTTACTGAACTCTGTGGACAGCCTTTGTTCCCCTTAGTTATGATTTCTGTCCATAACCAGAAAAAAAATGTTCATTTTTCGTGCTCTATGATTGTACCAAGTCCTTAATCCCATGTATTTTTTGTGTTTTGAGGTGATAGCTAATGCACTTAGTGGACTACCAGTATTACTGAACTCTGTAGACAGCCTCAGATACCTTTTGTTACGGTTTCTTTTCATATTCACAAAGAAAATATTCCCTTTTTCATGTTCTTTGATTGTATTGTCCATATCACATTTATTTCTGTGTTTTAATATGATAGTTAACACACTAAGTGGATTGGCAGTGTTACTGACCCCTGTTGACAGCCTTAGTTCTTCCCCTTATAGTCTATTAGTTATGAATTCTCTTTATGACCACAAACAATGTTCGTTTTACATGCTCTATGATTGCATCAAACTCGATATCCCATGTAATGCTGTGTTTTAAGGTAATAGCTAATGCACTAAATGAATTACCAGTGTTACTGAACTCTGTTGACACCCTTAGTTTCCCTTAGTTATGATGCCTGTGCATAACCAAAAAAGAAAATGCTAATTTTACATGCTCTATGATTGTATCAAATTCTATATTATATGTGTTTCTATGTTTTAAGATGATAGCTAGCACACTTTGTGGATTGCCGCTGTTACTGACCCATGTTGTCAGCCTTAGTTATGATTTATCATCATAACCCCCCCAAAAATCTTCATTTTTCATGCTCCAATATTATTTTGAATTTTATATCCCATGTATTTCTGTGTTTTAAGGTGATAGCTAATGCACTTAGTGGATTACCAGTATTACTGAACTCTGTGGACAGCTTAAGCTCCCCGAGGTGTCACACCCATCAACTCATGTCTATGGCGAGACAAGTGAATGCCGCCCTCTGTGCACTTGGGGGATTTAAGGAGATGATCAAACCAGGATGCCATGTGGAGGTGAGTCTATACTGTTTCCCATAATCCATTATGAATGTGACAGACTGCGTGCTATCAGAACTAAAGAAATGAGGGAGTATGAGCGACTCCTGAATTTGTTTTTGCATTAACTATGGTTTTGACTCTTTTTTGGTGAGTTTCATTAGAAACGTCTTCATAATGAAAATGCAAGGAATTATTGAGCTCTAGATATGGGGACCTATGAGTGACTTTTGCATTTATTTTTTACACCAGCTATTGTATTGAACCTATTTTGTTTATTGTTTTTTTCTTATCAGAATTATCTAGACATAAGACACAAGAGTTAATAATATCAGAAGTCTAGATATGGAATCAAATAGGATACTTTTACGTTGATATTTTCATCAGCTATTGATTTGATTCTGTTCTGTTGATTCTCATTGTAATCATCTTGGTAATTTCAAAATACTGCTTCATAAGAAAAATTTTCTTCTCTTTATCGAAGTATAAATTTCCATCATGTACTGTCATCATTTGCTATTTCTTTCAATGTGGACCTATCTCCCAGTTTCATGTGGGTTGAATAAGACGTCTAACATAATCAGTACAGTGTATCCCCATTTTAAGACAATCTCAAAACTGAGACCTTTTTATATCAGAGTGAATGGATTGACTTTAGTTTTATTTACCCAGAGATCAAAGACCACTATCTTGTTATGTTCACTTATCAAATGAGCAAAAAGTGGGAATAGGTCTCGTTAACCATATATCTGAATAGTTCACAATAACTCAAGCATGACGGACTGTTGTGTTGTTTTACAGGTGACGGGAGATGTCCAGAACTCCACTGGGTCGGTGGTCAATGTTTCCCAGCAGACTGGAATGGTGACCATCAAACTGGACGCGGATCCCGAGGGAACCTTCTCCCCGCGGTACAGTGATACCATACAGGTCCCATATACAAGGGTCCTGCCCTCCAGAAATAAGGTGAGATAGCACAATTATAAACAGCTTCTGTATGTTTAATCTAATTTATATCAGAACCATTAGCAAGATTATCTAGATTCTTTAATTGTATATAATATTTACTTTTTTGTATTTACTTATTTGATAAGTTAGAGTTCTTCTTAAGTTTGCTATGTTTGTATATACATATACATCAGTATCAAATTGGTTCCCAAATCACAGTATTTTGGACATAAAATTGTAAATTGATTTAGCAAATTGGGTGCACATTTCACATTTTATGATTTATGCCTCTCGATCAAATAATCAGGGGCATATCATTTTGGGCTTATCTGCTTTTCTCTTTGTAAGTTCAACCCTATTCAAATTTTTACCTTGCTTATGAACTTTAAGATAAGCTTGATTTGAAAAACACCCTTAGATGACTATGAAATAAGAAGGGGAAACAATTGGTTCTTTTTTTAAATTGTTTAGAAACCATTGTAGCAGAAGGTGTAATAAGCAGTTTGCCTTTTTTGTCACAGTATTTCGGACATACAATTGTAAATTGATATAGCAAATAGCATTCACATTTTATGATTTTTATATTCATATTTAGAATTTGTGACTTAATACAATCTCTCTTATGCCTTTCTGTGTTTCATTAATTTTGAATTACTCTTTGCAGTATCAAATATTTTGAAAACATTAAAAATGAAGATAAATTTACTCCAAATAAGGAACGAGAAAACATGCTCCTTCAATGGTTTCAATATCTTAATGCTTCGAAGTAGCTTTATTTCTGAATGCCACACACCTACCAAGTAAAATAGACGGATTCAGTACCATTTGCCGAACTTTCAAGCCTTTTTGAAAGTAAGTTTTGTCTTCGTCTTGCTTTGACAATACTAAAACCTTTTCTTTCGATACATTTACAGATGTTTACAAGTCGCCAAGGTTCAATGACAAACGCCATTGTGACGGCCATGCAGTCGATCCTATTACCCCATGACGATTCTGCATGCCCCCTCCAGCAGTCCCTTCCTGTCACAGAGGATGGTAACAGTTTAAACAATCAAGTGTGCCGCGTCGTGGCGGAGCTGGAGACACGAGCGTGTATGGTGCTGGCCCTGTATCTGCAGGACATCGGATTCACAAAGTCTTTTATTCAGCATTGTGGATCTACCATAGACATGCTGAAATCCCTGGCAAAAGATTGTAGTACAGGTAAGATTGAGAGTTTTCCCACAGGACACAGACAGTATCCACTGCATAGAGCATTGAACAAAGCTACATGAAAAGATGACTTTTTTTTGTATGAATATTGCCAATTAGTCCTCCAAGTATCGATAGATATGATAGATACTTATTTGAATTCCAAATTCTTACCTAGAATATATGAGTATGTAAGAGCAAATGTATTATTTTGAGTAAGTGTAAAGTAATTATGAGTTAGAACCCCTGGTAAGATGATTCCTAAACGCAATCTGAAGACTTAAATTGGGAAGAGATTATGAATGGAACAAACAAATAAACACATCATTAATGGGCTTTTGTCACTAGTGTCATTTTGGGACCGATAACTAGGTGCTGTGTAACATTTGTGATATCCGGCACTAACCATATCACACATGCACGTGACGAATCATGACGTCATAAGAACGCCATGACATCATGTTTACATCATTCTCTATTTAGTTTTTCCTTTTACTCGTGTTTTATTTACATCTTGTTTGTTTGAAAGAATACATAAAGGTAACAGGATAAACAGAAAAGATGGTTGGTGTCTTTGAATGGGAAAAGTTATTGGGCTCGGCTTCGGATTATTATCCGTTTCGACTTCGGCTCACCGGATAATATTCCTAAGCCTTGCCCGATAACATTTCCGATTCACGACATCAACCATCTATTCTCTATTAATCAGAGCATTTTTTAAAAAATGTTTTACATGTTCCTAGCCTAGTATTGGTAGGTCATCCAGGCAACATGTACTAAAACGCTCAAGACTGAGTCTTTTACATCAATAGAATAAGAAAGGTTACCTGGGTGGCCCAGTGGTTAAGGTGGCTGACTTAATACACAGAGATGCCGGGTTCAAGCCCCACCGACACATCTGGTTTCGTGGGAGTCGCCTTTGGCAAGTCACTTCAGAGCCCCAGCCAAGTACTGGTGGATCCAGGAAAGCCTTTACATAACTGAAAAATTGTTGATATGGCGTTAAACACCATACAAATCAGTTGTCTCTGCTTCCATTTTTATATACATGTATATTACAGGTGTGCGAAAGCCAGTGATAGAATCTCACTGTGAGAGACTGAGACTGTTATACAGGGACTGTGCTAAGCCCCCACCCCCTCCAAGTAAAGTAGACAACAGGGTAAGTGAAGACATTTTCCCTTTTTGTGACATATTTTGAATTTATGCCCCTTGATCAAATAGTCAGGCGCTTATCATTATAGGCTTTTCTATTTGTGTCTTGATGAATCATTTCTGTCAAATTTTTACCTTGCTTTTGAACCTTAAGATAGGCTCAATTTGAAAAACACCCCTAGGTGAATATGATGAAGAAGGGGAAAAAAGCACTTCCTTTGTGAAAGTGTTTAAGACCATTGTAGCAGAAGGTGTAATAAGCAGTTTGCCTTTTTGTCACTTTGATTTCATTATCTTTCTACTACAGGTGCATACAAGTGAAAATATTTGAAGAGAAGAAGGCTTCATCTATATATGTTAGAGGAATTATTCTTACAAAATGTTAACTAGTTTACCCTTATAGTGCTGGAACCGACTTCATGCTCATGCAAACAGGTTAGATCACAGGCCAGCCACCAAGTAGATTGGCAACTGGCCTGTGATCTAACCTGTTTGCTACTCTTAGTATCTTTCCTCATAAGAATTAAGCAGATATTTAAGGTTTTTGGCAAGCAGACCACACAAAAATATATTTTTTTAGAAAATTAACCAGCATTCTAAGGTTTGAACGGTTCAAAGTTTATTGATGGACGTAGGAAACTGATATTGACATGGTTACTTTCAGAACAAGGAGATGGTATGGGACGCAGGCAGAACTTTCCCACCTGTCCGATCATGCTTGTTTTCACACAATCTGACAGGAGTAACGTTTCTTGGAGACCCAAGCGCGGGTACAGGCCTACCACGAGGAGTAATGGTGTATGCCAATATGCCCATACCACTGCAGGTGAGTAGAGATTGATTGATCATAATGCGATCTTTTACAAATATACATTGTTATTTCGTTAGAGGTAGTGTTTTTACTGACTGTTGTATTGATTCTGATTATTCTTTGCTTGACTGATCCAACTGTAGTCATAAAAGGCGCTTGAACTGGGACCTAAATCTAGACTAAGGCTTTCTTTTAGGATTAATTGAAGCCAGTAATTGCCAATTTTTGATTTGTTAGATTTTTTGTGGTTTTCCCATCATCTCAACGGCATGCCATGTTCATAATCAATGTAAGAAGACCCCAAGTTAAGCTGCCCATGATCATGAGAGGCAGTCTCCCAACTGACTTACGGAATGCCGATGGTTCTACCCGCCTTGACCAGCCCTTATGGGTAGTTGAGTATGGGGTCTTCCTCCATCATTAAGACTGGGGCAATGCTACATAACTGAAATAATGTTGATGTGATGTAAAACCCATAAAAAAAAAAAAAAAAAAAATTAGCTGCCCATGGGCTTGAGTATACAAAATCTGTCTCCAGATCTTAGAGTTAAACTAATATTCAATGTGTGTATATTGTAGATGACTTTAATGAACTAGAAGAAACACTTTCTTTGTGACATGATTGTGACAATGGGAGAAATTGTATATTGGTTTGTTAAGTCTTCTGCTTCAGATGCAAGAAAGAAACTCAACATGCAGCAAGGGTTAAGAGAATATGTGGTTTGACAGTTGCTACTGATGTAAAAGCAAGAATTACTCAAATATATTATTAAGTTACCAAAAATTCAATTAACATTTTTGGGTTATTGGATATTTGTTTATCAAATCAAGGAAACTAATGGAAGTTCTTTGCTTTTTCTAAAACAGGCACCCTCTTTCTATTGGGAGCTAGAAGTGTGTTCATTTGGAGATAGCCAGGACGAAAGTTCCGCGTTTGTGTCATTTGGATTCTCACCAGCAGCAGAAAAAAAAGATGGAGCCTGGACGAATCCAGTTGGAACTTGCCTATACCTTAAGTAAGTGGGGTGGTCTTTGTTATAGCTAGAGCTCATGGTGAGGGAAGTTACTTACTGTTGCTTTAAATTTTCATCTCCTACAAAACAATAGTAGTAATGGGTTTGCTTCATGTAACTCTGAAGGGTCCTGTATCGCCCAGTGGTTAAGGTGGCAGTATTACAACTTGAGGTACCGTGTTCTAGCCCTACCAACCCCTCTGGTTTCATGGAAGTTTTCTTTGGGGAGACTTTTCAGAGCCCCAGCCTTGTTCTGGTTAACTCAGGATAGCTGTAACATAACTGAAAAATTGTTAAACCCAATATAATCAAACAAACAAATCATGGTACTATTGGTAATGCAAAGAGCATTACATATGAAGGACCAGTTTTAGTTCCTCCCGATGAAGTCATTTGACTTTTCATAAGAGATAGTCTCCCGCCTGACTTACAAAATGCCATTGAGTATGAGGGTCTTCCTCCATCAAGAGTTGGGCATCGCAACACAACTGAATTAATGTTGATGCGATGTAAAACCCATATAAATAAAAACAGCTCAAATTTTGACACTTCAAAATGACATTTTACCATAAACAAATAGACATCAAACAAAACAATTTGGGATTATTCTTATGCAACTACCAGGCATAGACATCATCATGTTAAAGATAAAAAAAAAATTATCATGTGTTTACTAACATCACATATGAATTTTGAATTTTATTGCAAAATGGGACTTGAACATGGTAATGTTAATCTTCCATTACAATGTATCTATAATTACAAGAATTTACATATATACTAGGGATGGGAACGAATATTCGAATATTCGAATATTCGAATAGTGGTCGAATATTCGAATAGCAAAATAGTATTCGAATATTCGATTTTAATGAACCCATATTACTGTATGTTTACCATAAATTTTATTCAAAAATAATGTTGTTTTATTTTCATTTTCTTCCTCTAAACCGATCCCAAATACCGAAGAACGTGCCTAGTTCCCAGGTGCAGTTACGATGTTTTTACAACGTATGTCACACAGTAAAACACCTGTGACAAATTAACACATCTTTTGACAGTTTGCAAAACGATTAATTCCTAAGTGTGAAAATAGTCGATTTTAAGCCGCTAAATCTAACACCTTAATGACCTGCACTTGCTCCTTATTATCCAAAACAAGTCAATCACGCTAATTGACAATTGTCAGTGTCAACCAATCACGTAACTTGTTTGTCGTGAAATTAAACAATTACTCTTTCAATAACCAATCGTAATCATGATTGCATATGCACGAAGACCAATCAAATAATGTGTTAGAAAGTATATTTTTCTTCAGAATAATTTGTCAAACTTATCTTCATTCTAATTTCTACATCTATTCGATAAACATCACAATGTCTCCATCACGTGTCTGGAATTACTTTACTCGTTCTGCCGACAAGTCGAAGGCGACCTGTAACCTGTGTAACCAGGACTTTGTATTCAAGAATACAACATCCAACCTACTGAATCACTTGAATGGCAAGCATCCATCCGTTTCGACGTCCGATACTGTAAAACAGACAACCTTGAACCTGTTTGTCAACTCACCGAAGAAATTGAAGGCGGACAACGAAACCATTACACAGACCATCGCGGACATGGTTGTATCAGACTACCTACCACTTAGCCTTGTAGAGGGAGTCGGGTTCCGGAAGCTGATGACCTTAGTAGCACCGGACTACAAGGTCCCGTGTAGGAAGACGATTCGATCCAGAGTTGAGAAGCGTTACGACGAGGAGAGAGAAGCCCTTTCCTCTGAACTGAAGGGCGTATCGTCAGCCTCCTTGACAACTGATACGTGGACGTCAAACTCGACTGAGAGCTATATCACAGTTACGGAACATCACCTTACCGACGAGTGGAACCTGGAAACAAACGTCCTCCTGACCCGATCCATGCCTGAGAGACATGCTGGGGAAAACCTCGCCGCACGCCTAAAGGACGCCGTAGACGAGTTCCAACTGTCTGGGAAGATAGACACATGCGTCCACGACAACGCCAGGAACATGGACAGCGCCGGTCGACTTTGTGAGGAATGGGGCGATCTAGGCTGTTTCGGACATACCCTTCAACTCGTCCTAAAACCAGCGTTAGAACTTCCAGCCGTAATCAAACTTACCAACAGATGTGGGAAGCTTGTTGGCCATTTCAAGCATTCGACGACGCTGACTGGAATCCTAGCGGAAAGACAACGGGCCATGGGAATTCCCGAGCACACCCTCATCCAAGACGTCGCCACTAGATGGAACTCAGCCTACGAGATGATGGCCCGGTTATTGGAACAGAGGCGCGTCCTTTCCGACATCCTTCTCGATCCCGGGGTTACCAAGAAGAATGACAGTTCGTTAAACTTACACGAGTCAGAGTGGGACCTCATCAGTGAGCTGTGTTCCGTGCTACAACCCTTCCAATCCACGACGAGTTACATGTCGACTGAGAGTTTTGTCTCGGTGTCGGAGATATACCCAATTGTGTGCGGACTGTTAAAGAAACGGCTAGTCTCATCCTCATCCGACAGTTCCACCATATCCCGAGTGAAAGATGCCATACGAGATGAGGTACTGCAGCGGTACAATCCAACTACGGACGACACAGCTAGATCCACTGCTGCCCTAGGTGCCTTGTTGGATACGAGGTACAAGAAGCTACCATTCTTCACCTCAAAACAACGAAAGCTGACCAGCAGTGTTTTAGAATCAAGAATAGACGATCTGCCTCTCCGACTACCGACCAGTGAACATCAACAGTCTACTGACGAAACACCATCTAAGCGACAAAAGTTAGACTTTATCGAATTTTGTTCGCCAAACTCATCGGTCGAGGACGAATTACAGCTTTACCTATGTGAAAAAGCAACAGACACCGACCCCTTGACGTGGTGGAGAGACAACGAGAGTCGATTCCCGAAAATTGCAGTAGTCGCCAAAAGTGTTCTGTCGGTGCCTGCAACATCAGTACCATCGGAGCGAATTTTCAGTGCCACGGGACTTCTGTTGAACAAGTTGAGGAATCGACTATCCAGTGACATTGTGGACAAAATTATATTTTTGAATAAGAACGGTTTTTGTAATTGATGCTGTATTGTTAAGAACTATGTGTGTTTGTCTTCACCTTTTCCGTAACATTTACGTCATGACGAAATTTGAAAACATTGTGGCAAAAAGAGCATTTGTTTATTATGAACAATTTCTTAAATAAATAATTAAATGTACTGCATTTTCTTTATATCTGGTCTTTTCCATTTCGCCCTTCCTTTATCCCCTTGTCTCAAATACGAACTTGTAAGAATATCGGTGGAAAAGAAGATTTGACATTTTCACTTTCTTATTTTCCCACGGCATTTTTCACATATGCATGGAACACTTTGAAAACATGACAAAGGAGGAAGTGTTTCCTTCAATGGGTCTTCAATGGTAAATATAACAAACAACGAAAACAACAGTTAAATCGAACACAAGTTATTATTTATTTCCGTGGCGCTTTTCCAGTGATGTCCGACTTGCCCCGCCTTATTAACCCGTACCTGCATTCACGTCAGTCAGAGACATCAACAACTATTCAAGTTTCTGATGGACCAACTCTGTAAGAAACTGGAAAAGTTGTCTGTTGATAAAAAACGAAATAATGGTTATTACTGCTTTGATATCGCATGCACGTACATGTATACAGATATCGGCTATATAGTATATACAAAAGGTTTGAACAGAGGACTAGTGTACTAGTATTCGGACATGCAGACATTCGGACATCAAAACGAATTCTAAAATCGAATATTCGAATATATTCGAATAGTTCTAATCGAATATTCGAATAGTGATTTCACTATTCGTTCCCATCCCTAATATATACATACAATTTAACATTTGTAGTACACATGCATGTGAGAATGTGTGTCTATACTGTGGAAGCAGGTAAAATAGATGTAGGGGGAATTATCATTAAATAGTAAAAATTCACGTTTGAACACAGGTTAATTTTGAAAGTTTAACATAATTTTCTTTTATTCAGTGCTCTAAAAGGTTATTTAGTACTCTTTTTTTTTGGTTATATAAGGAGTTGTTTCACTTTAAACATACTTGCATTACAGCAATGGGAAAGCAGTTCATTATAATGGAGCGAGCCTGCTGCAGTGGAGAAGTGTGAGATTGGACTGTGTGGTCGGGGCGGGGGATACTGCGGGTATCGGCTGGGAGAGGTCTGGAGAGAACCCCGTACAGGGAGAGATGCCCAAGGGAAAAGTGTATTTCACATACAATGGGCGTCGCCTCCAACCATATATAGATGATGTGGCGGGTGCTATGTTTCCAGTTGTTCACATTCAGAAGAAGGTATTTATAATAATAAAAATGATGATGATAATGATAATGATAATAATTAAGACTTTATCAAACGGGACTATTTGACAATTTAAACTGACAATCTTCCATAAGATCCTCAACAATGAAAAAGCAAACAAGAAAACTAAAAGACTACGGAAAATTAAGGTATTTTCACCCATATGACGTCTGACAGTGAGGTATCAAAATGTTTGAGAAAGGTATTAGGATTTTTTGTGATTAAAAGATATTTGATAAGATGTTAAAAAGTTAAAATTAAGGGTTCAATGCAATATTATAGTGAGTCCTTCAATATAGTACTGCACTGAACTCTGTCATTAGATGATAGACTTGAGGTTTCAATTTTGGAGGTGTACCTATGTATTTTGCTTTAATTGGCTTGATTATTCTTTAAAGCCATACTTGCACTCATTTACACTTAAATTGTGATAGTTCTAGAATAATTGACAATTAACTTAGAAGAACTTTAAATTCCCTTTTACAGGGGAAATAAGACTGTAACATGTTCACATGATGCTTTTAAAAGAGTGAATTCTATAAGGTTTGTTAACAATAAGCGATAAGACAAGGTCAGCCAAAAAACATCAGAAACAAATAAAACTCAAGAAATTCTCGATTCTGAATGTTCAAGTTGTTAATATTGGATAAATATTAATCATACACTTTTTAGCTTCATTACAATGTATATTTATTGCAGACCACCAGAGTAAAGGCCAACTTTGGATCAAGGCCTTTTGCGTACGCCGAGGGCCAACAGCATAGGGAAGCTGCAGATGAGGCGGATGACCTGACCCGTGAAATCCGCGAAAGTTTCAACCACCTGCCTTTCAATACCCAGTCAGATAGCGACACAGAGGGGGCTGTGACGGCCCCCACCACGCCTAATGCCACACCCAACCTTTCTGACCTGGAGCTGTTGGCTGGACCCCCGTGTAAGACGGTTCCCATACCAAAACCACAGAAAGGTGAAAATAGTCTAGTTTAAACTTATTTATTTTACATAGATTGTGATACAAGTTCTTACAGTTTAGACTGGTTGCTCTCAATACTGCTTCTTTGATACATAACCAGTACTCCTGCCAAATGTGGATTATTGATAAGTTCCAAGGGGGATACTGCTACTCATGGTATTTGAACACACAACCCTCATTTCTTTTACTGACTAATCTTGTCGCCTATGTTTTTGGCATATCTTTTACCTTTCTTGCCTTGTGGTTAGAAAGTGGATGGATAATTATATTAGATGCCTTTTGGTTCTACCCCAGACAGAACTTGTAATTCTTTTGTCACTAGCTTCATGTTTATCTTGTTTACTTGATTAAGCTTAATTATTATACATGAATTTATGTAATGAAAAGCTGCTAAGTGGACCCTTCAACTCACTGGAATTGAATTCACGACTCTAATGTCCTCAAACTTTATTCTTTAACCTCTGCAACATCATGAAACATTGGTGTAAGCTTATGTCTAGTACAAACGCAAGGAAACATTTCATGCCTTCAGAAAAGGAAAACATAGATTTGAGAGCATGAATAGTGAATAAAGTGTTCAATTTCACCAATTAATCTCCTCTTTTTCATTATCCATTTTCAGAGTATAATCCAGAGAATTCCAAGTATTACAAGCTGTTCCATTCCTACGACAGCATGATAACGACTGGCCCCGATAGGAGGTCAACTCTCCCTGCACAAGACACGCTGTCAGAAGACGATTCAAATGAGGAAGAGCATACAAACGAAGACCATTATGCATTACTTGTGAAAGCTTGGGAACAGAAAGTGTTCCCTGTGATTAGGCGCAGATTTAGAAATGAGGCAGAGAGAAAGGATGGCTTAGAACAGATTAAAGGGGCGTTACAACTAGGTAAGGGTTTAAAATATGATATTGCACTAGTGGTCACAGAGCCCCTCTAAGCATGGGTACCCATATTTAGTAGACTTAGAAATAATGCAGAGAGAAAGGATGGCCTAGAACAGATTAAAGAGGCGTTACAACTGGGTAAGGAATTTATGTATGAGCGGGAGCCTCAGTCGCCTAGTGGCTAGAGGGAAGATCTAGTGGTCACATGGCCCATCTCAGCGTTGGCAGAGAGAATGGATGGTCTAGAATAGATAAAAGAGGCGTTATAACTAGGTAAGGGTTTAAAGTATGACAGGGAGAGGGGGCCTCAATGGCCTAGTGGCTAGAGGGAAGAACTAGTAAGTACCAGACCCCTCTCAGGGTGGGAACCCATATTTAGTAGACTTAGAAATGAGGCAGAGAGAAAGGATGGCCTAGAACAGATTAAAGAGGCGTTACAACTGAGTAAGGGATTTATGTATGAGGGGGAGCCTCAGTGGCTAGAGGGCAGATCTAGTGGTCAAATGGCCCCTTTCAGCGTGGGTACCCGTAGGCAGAGAGAATGGGTGGTCTAGAACAGATAAAAGAGGGGTTCCAACTAGGTAAGGGTTTAAAATATGACAGGGAGAGGAGGCCTCTTTGGCCTAGTGGCATGAGTGCAGATCTATTGATCACATGGCCCCTCTCAGCGTGGGTACCCGTAGGCAGGGAGAATGAATGGTACAGATTAAAGAGGTGTTCCAACTGGGTAAGGGATTTATGTATGAAAGGGAGCCTCATTGGCCTAGTGGCTTGAGGGCAGATCTAGTGGTCACAAGGCCCCTCTCAGCGTGGGTACCCGTAGGCAGAGAGAATGAATGGTCTAGAACAGATTAAAGAGGCGTTCCAACTGGGTAAGGGATTTATGTATGAGGGGGGCCTCAGTGGCCTTGTGGTTAGTGAACTAGTGACCACTCTCAGTGAGAGTACCTGTATTTAATTTTTTAGTCTCGGGGTTGACTTTCGGATTGCTGATGATTCTACCTATCTTAACCTACCCTTATTGGCAGTCAAGCTCGGAGTCTTCCTGAATTGATTCTGGACTTGGCATTGCAATGTAAATGAAAAATCATCAACACAATTGGAAACCTTAGTTCTAAAATGTGAAAACACTGAGAGGAGAATGCTATATAGTTGATATTTTATACTTGTTTGTTCCTAATGAAAATAGTTAAAAGTTTTCTTTTACTTGTTTGTTTGGAACTCGGACTAGAATAATTTGTTACTTGTTCAAGCTTTATCGTCCTTTTAATACAAAAATGAATTCCCTTCCTGATCCTCATAGATGTCTCCTTTGAACAGGTATGACAGACATCGCAAGACAGACAGTTGAATTCCTGTACGAAGAGAACGGAGGAATGCCTCGTGACCTTCACCTTCCCACCATTGATGACATCAAGGAGGATCTAGCCAAGTTTACGATAGATCGGGTCAGAAAGGGGACGACCGTCATGATTAAAGACCCCACAGGCTCCAGCCCCTCAGGGACCACGGTGCTCCCCAAGTTTGCCGTCAGGTCCATGTTAAAGACGTTTGGCTTGACAGGGACCGTTCTAGATGTGGATAATGTAGGTTGTCATGGTGATATGGCCTGAAGTCTAGATAGAGGGCCCATATAAGTTTTTTTTTAACCCTTTACTAATGCCAAATTTTCGACTGTTCCAAATTGAAAGAGATGCCATTTCAAAATTTGATGAAATTGAAAAATAATCTTCTGATGGGCAGAAAACATTGTGGGAAAAGGAGAAAATGCTCCTTATGAGCAATTTCTCCTTTACCCCAAATGTTTTCCAGAGTCGTCTGCAACAAACTTGTCAAATGTAGTTATTGTTTGGTCATGGGTTAAATGATATTTACAATTTTTTTTTTTATGGGTACTATTTCAATCTTTTCGGTGAGAACGTGAAAAATGTATGTTGCTATACAACCATTGACCTAGGGGGATCCTTTGCCTAGTGGTTACATTAAAGAAATTGTAATCACATGGCCCTTTTTCGTGATGGTTCAAATTCTGGTGACAGTATTTGGATTATTATGAGAGGTGGTCTCCCTAATGACTTACAGAATGTCAATGGTTCTATCTGGCTTGACCAGCCCCTATGGGCAGTTAAGAATGTGGTCTTCGTCTATCAGGAAAAGTTTGGCATTGCAACATAACTGAAATAATGTTGAGGCAATGTAAAACCATTATAAACGTATAAATAGATAAATAGAATTAACCATTAAATCTAGTTATATAATTTGGTATACAGGCATCTTTAATACGAAATTTCATGAAATATATTAACTGAAACCTTTTTTATGGATACCAATTAGATTCGTCCTGATGTGACGATTCCTTTGAGTACCCACAATAAAGGATTTGAAGAGGCAATAAACAAGTTATCCATGGGAATATTGTTTGACAGCTTTGCATGTATGAAATGGTTCAAACAGTTTGAGGTAGAATTATTGCTAGAATCACTCCGTTGATTAATCTTATATCATATTTTGAGACTGAGCAGAACATGTTTAGAGACACAATCTATTTTAAAATGGTGCAATATTTTTCAGCAGCATTATCCATTACCCGCTTTGTTTGTTAATGAATTGCTGTTTTTATTTTTTTCATTTAATTTTACTTCAAGGGTCCTGTGTGGCCCAGTGGTAAAGATGGCTGACTTAGAACTTGGGGGTCCCTGGTTCATGGCCAAACGAAACCTCTGGTGTTGTGCGATTGACCTTTGGCAAGTCGCTTCAGAGCCCTAGCCCAGTCCTGGTGGATCCAGGAAAGCCATTATATAACTGAAAAATTATTGATACGGTATTAAACACCAAACAAACAAATTTTCCTGCCGCATTACAAAAAATCTACTTAAAAGAATCTACAGGTAGATGGTTGCTTTATTCTCCTGTAATAAAAGATATTTTTGAGATAAAGCCAAAATACTTTCTGTCTATTTCAGCAACATGAGTTAGTCCAAGTTGAGACATATTTGAGAAGTGAAGGGGTGTTGGTGAGGTACTGGTATCCACTCAACATGCTAGAGAGGCCACCAAAGGGTCTCAGGAAAATGACCATCACAGGTGGTCAAATTCTAGACACCAGTAATGTGTGCATACACAGGTATGTTGATTAATCTTTCATGCTGCATTTGGTGATTGGTGAATTTCAAAAACAACATTGGATGAAAATTACAAAAAAGTGAAATGAACAATTTTTTTATGATATTAGGTAGATGTTGTTGAGACACATGAACAATTTGCTCGTCATGTGTAATTTTTCCTTATTGTCACAGCTATATCTTGTTTTTTGTTGCAGGTATGTTTAGCCATTTACATATGAAGGAAAAGACTATAAGATTTTGAACACTTAAAGATTGTGCAGTAAATGTTAAAACTACTTTTTTAAATCTAGCTGACTTTCTGTTACTCAAAAATTTCATTTGATTCAGGATGGACAGATATTTAGTGATAATGTGATTATTGAATATTTTACAAAGCCATTTAATGTGTGGTGAAGTGAATGTGATAATTAAAAGCAGCTTATATGCTGTCAAGTTTCTTATGAGGGATTTTTTTTGCTTTCAACATCAATGAAAAGTTATTTCTGAAGAATGAAGAAAGACACCATGTTCAAGCCCAAATTATTAAATAAGACACACTATATACACTTTTCCAGAGAATTGGTAAGATCAGAGAAGACGTTATCACGGATGTTCTGCAGGACGGCCCTCCTCAAGCTTATAGACCACTGTAACTCCTCCGCCATGGACATCAGCTCCTGTTCCACAAATCTCGCGTCCGGCATGGCCGCCAGCGCAGCCCTCCTACAGGAACTTGACCTGGAGAACATTCAGCTGCTGTCCAATGAACTTCTGCGAGGGCCCCAGCCCCATGGCACAATACTGGCAAAGTCACTGACACAGTCTGGGTCCTCGCAACATTGTCTGGCTGCACAAAGCTGTTCTCTCTCTAATATCATGTATGAGAATGTAGACAGGTAGGTTTGTGTTGGTTAATTGAAAGAGAGTGATGCTTGTTTGTGTATTGGATTTAGGTTGTTTTTCAACAATTTTTCTGTAATAATGCTAGAATTGTTCAGTTCCTTATGTATTCTTGGAAACAAAATAGGAGGAGGTTGTGGGAAATAGTGACTTGCCTAAAATTACTTCACATTGAAAACATTGGCTTTCAGATGGAATCAAAGCTGGGCATCATATCTGAAATCACTTATGCATAACTAATAAACAACTTAAGTTTATCGTACATAAAGTACAACAGTACTATCCATTTCCATACATTAAGTTTTGGAAGTAGACAAAATTAAAAGCATTTTGCAGATGGCAAATATATGATTTGATGTAGCATTCAGATTAAGTGAGAACATTTTTTTATTAAAAGCATACTAGTGCTGAGAAAAACTGCAACACTGGGTAATATGAGTTATGAATTATGTAAGAATATGTTTGCACAATTTATTATCTATTTTTTAAAGTGCTATTTTCATAAATTTGATGCCCACCAATTTAACTTCATTGTTTACATTAGAGTAACATCTAAAATAGCAAGGGGCGCTTGGATTTATGAGTTGCGATTACCTGGTTAGAAAAATCACATGAAACAAAATAAAAGTACTGTCATTTATTCAATGTAAACAACGTTAATGTTCAAAATGGAGAAATTCTTGGGTTTAATTGGTTCCGAACATTTCTCGGCTGACCTTGTTTTGTCGCTTATTGTAAACAAACGTTAAAGTATTCACTCTTTTAAAAGCATCATGTGAACGTGTTACAGTTTCAATCCCCCTGTAAAAGAGAATTTAAAGTACTTTTAAGTTAATTTTCAAATGTTCTAGAACTTTCACAATTAAAGTGTTAATGAGCCCAAGTATGGCATTAAGATAAATTAATTGTCACAATGAATTCTTACTTTACCAGGTAATCATTTGATTTTTCAAAATTGCCTTTAACCTTAATGGAAAAAAGAAAGTGTTATGATAAAGGTTTCCTCAGAGAATGGACCATGTTTTATTCAGGTTGAAGAAGGAGTTGGCCATTGCTATTGCCCGGGCAGCTGGCCAAGGAGAGGACTATCTTATGGAATTGACCAATCAGATTTGTGCCTCATTACAGGTAATGAATCATAATGATATTTATTCATCAGCATGGCCCACTGGTTATGGTGGTCGACTTAGATCTTGGAGGTCCTGGGTTTGAGCTCCACCGACACCTCTGGTTTCTTGGGAGTGACCTTCGGTACGTCACTTCATAGCCCCAGCCTAGTAATGGTTGATCCAGGAAAGCCGATGCATAACTGAAAAATTGTTGATACAACATTAACACCATAGAAAAAAGTGTGATTGTGAATCCTTCCACAAATGCTCCCTATTATTGAGTTAACTGCATGAGGGTGATAAGGTTAAAGGACAGGCATAGTAAAGTTAAACTTTTTCATGCTCATTCAACTTAATCTCTTACTGCACTGCTTTCTGGTTACAGAACAAGTACTCTTGACAAATGTTGGATTGATATATACTTGCAAGACCTAATTCATTATCCACGCATCATTGTCAGGGCTTTTTTTCATTGAATTGGGAAGAGGCCCAAGCCTTGTTATTTTGGAAAGTTTTGGTGCTGAATTGGGAAACCAAAAAGCTGGTGCGGCTTTGATTTCTTTGAGAAAACTGCACCATTTTGAGAAATGTCCGATTGGGAAGGTGCCTTTTATTGGTCCCTGTTATATAACACAAAAAAAGACCTGATCATGTGACACATATTTGACCAATGGAAAGAATGAAGTATTATTTTATTTGGTTTTTAAATGGCATCAACAGCATTTTATTATTTTGTGATAATTGATGGAAAAACACCCAATGTTAAACCAGAATTGAGTTGAGTTGGGTAGAACTATTGGTATTTCGTAATTCAGCTGGAAGAGTGACCACCTCTCATGAAAATGAAAATCTACCCATAATTTTATCCAAACACACACTGAGAAGGACCCTGTGATATGGGTCAAATTCAGCACTCTAATTACTCTGCGAGGGGAAAAACGATTGATGAACAGATAATGATATGATCTTTTGTCTTTGTTTTAACTGCTTGATTGTTTGTTTGCCCTGTTTCAGACTGCCCCAGAAATGTTTCCCTATGAAGAATATCCGATCACAGACACCAAGATAAACACAGATGTACATTTCCCAGGGGCTGCATGTCTTATTGTTTCCTGCAAAACAGACCCAAAAGCCACCAAGAAAGAGTAAGTACTAGAATATCAATTGATTTTGAGGATTGGTCCAAAATGCTTTCTTGAAAAAAGTGTAAATGTGTAATATATTGCACACAGTTACCTGCAGTCGATTTTCAAAGTTTTTGATAAATCAACTTGAAAAACTGATTATAAATCTTATTAACTGTTGGACAGAATGAGAGTTTCATGGTAATGACCAGGTTGTCCTTATGTCAAAATGCTTTCAAACATGTTCTCTAAAATGGCGAGTAATTTCTAAAAGACTTTATGCTTAACTTTTTATTGCTGTTAGATTAAACATGACGAATTTTCTTTCAGAAATTCACTGTACAAGTCACCCTGGGCCAGAATATTCTGCTACACTGGACAGCGACTCAAGAAAACCGGCCAAATCTCCAAACAGGAAGTGGTCAGTTACCCACGAGACACTTCCTCTACCAGTAACCAAGATGATCAATACACCCCTGCAATCATACCCTGTGACAAGATACACCTACGAATCGGAGTATCCCCTCAGCCAGGAATAATCGTCACTATTCACGCCCTACCACCGCAGTTCTTACTGGCCCTGACCTACATAGAAACTCTTATAACAGAACATTTTGGGTGTGGAACGAGAGCCTGCAGGCCTCCAAAACAGGACTACAGCATGGAGGCTACATCATCGACGGTTCAACCACAACTAGACACACTTTCAACAGGTAAAGACTCACAAGACAGCCTTTGGAACCTTGACAATATCATCATCACGCCGGGGGTATTCAGTCATATGATTGAACAAGTGTGCGTGTACTTGTGGAAGACGGACATTCCAGCCCTTGTTAAGGAGTATGTGTTCACGCAGCTGGCCCAGTCTGTGAGGGTGTTTCACTACAGTGAGGGGTGTAACGGGACACGCTTACCCACGCCCCACCCCCACCTGAATCCTTCAGTGGGACTGTTTATACAGCTACAACAAGAGTTGAAAGTGTTGTATGATTCCGAGACCAAAGATTGGGACTCTGTGGTGACTCCAAGTGGGACAGGTAGGTTTCTCAATTTTTTTTTTACATTAGTTGTGAAGCTTGAGCTTATCAAATTCACTCTTGATGACTGCTTTCTAGATACTAAACCAGTACTCACATCGATTCATTGGCTAGTCCTGGCAATTTTTACCTCGCCAAATGGGAACCTAACCCGAGACCTTTTTTTTCAATGGAAACAATCACTCTAGACCTGCTTTCTAGATACATTATCAGTGTTTGTGCTGAATGCGGTTTAATGAAGTTGTGTGTCAGTTTGCCATTTACAGTAGTCAAGCCAACCATGTGTCCGTAAGCCCACATTCTACCCCCGGACTACTGTCGTCAAGATTCAAGGTCATAAAACATTTTAATATTGTGAAGTAGGCATGATGTTACACA
Source organism: Cerastoderma edule (assembly GCA_947846245.1). Lineage (NCBI taxonomy): Eukaryota > Metazoa > Mollusca > Bivalvia > Cardiida > Cardiidae > Cerastoderma > Cerastoderma edule. The sequence goes on from OX401411.1 coordinate 23,794,048, forward strand.
AGGGTGTAGAAAAAGAAGAAATGCTAAATTCATCCATTAATTACTTGTAAAATGTGATTATGGTTTTAAAATGCACAAGGAAAACCAATTAAATAAACACCAGGAATGCAATATAAGGTTTCATTTTTTTTGCCAAGATTGGGAATCCATGGCCAAGTCTTTATAGATGTCTACTGTGTGTGACAACAGCACCAGCATTCACTTTAAACAAGTTTATGTGAAGAAATAGGCTATTAATTTAACTTGTTATTGAATTTCAGGTATTGGTATTGGAGTGACAAACCATGGACGATTTTCCACCTATTTCCATTCTTTGATGGAACTCAACCTAGCAGTATCGGAACTGAATAAGCCCACAGGCAAATCAAAGGGAAGCGACTCCGCCACATCAGTGGAGCTTGCTCAGCGTCCACCAACCAGCCCAACTCATACCTCAAGACGGAAGAAAATGAAGACAAAACGAGACAGGCGTGAGAGTGCTGCATCCTCCCACAAGAGAGGCGAGGAATCGGCCCGGAGAGTCAGCGAAAGTGACGCAGACTCCCACAACCAAGCAGGCTCTTCTTCCTCGTCAGCGAGTTTGTTATCTGTGGCATCAGATGTTGCTGCTGCCGTGACTGCTCAAGCGGCCCAAGCCTTCTCGGCATCCTCGTCAAGTGTTATGGCAAGTGCCTCGAGTTCTAGTCAGGAGTCTCCTAAAGAAAAGGGTAAAGAGGGAAAGGAGTCAAAGAGTGTGAAGAGCCTGAAGAATGAGGATGATATATGGCTGCACAGAGCTCTGACAGTTTCACACATCCTACGATGTCTGGCATTTAATGAAAAGAACGGAACGATATCCCTCGTGAATGCAGTGGCTGATGCCAATCAGGTTCTAAACTCGATAACAGCTCACCAACGACTGGTCATAATTACTGGAATTCCGACAAACCTCGATCCTGAATTTGTGAAACAAGTTCTGAGGTCTGTGTTCAAATCCCATGGTGGAGTGGATAGGGACGAGATATTCTTACCCTATGACATAGCTGATAAGCCTATAAGGCTTGAAGCTGCCAGTGTGGCTGCATCTGAGACGGGGACAGACATCTCAACCAAAATTAGTGGAGATGAGGCTCTTGGAGTCATTTCTGGTGATAAAAAAAAAGAAGTAAAAGTAGGAAAAGCAGCTGAGAAGAGTGATATTGAAATGAAGTTGGAAACAAGACTTAAAGGTTACGCTGTTGTCTCGGTTGTCTCTAAAACAAAGATAGAACAAATAAAGAAAAGTTTAATGAAGAATCAGGCTTTGTTTGAGGGAATGTCCGTAGATCAGGATGACCCTGTTGAGATGCCAACTGTTTCTACCGTCGGCCCAAATCTCGTATCAGAGGAAAGTGCTAACGAGGCACTAGAGAAGTACCTCCAATTCAAATTCTTTCATGATAAAAGTCAGATCGAAATCGGCGATCAAGCGACATTGGCACTGACGGAAATCTTCCACAGTTGTTTTATTGTCGAGCAGAGACACGGAGCGTTGGAGTACCTCCAGGACTCTGGACTTATCCGTCTTGGCAAGGACCAAATACTTCAACACACACCGGAAAACTTACTGTGTACCTTCTTCAGTAATGTACGACCTCCGAAGAAATCTCTGAATGAGCAAGTGGTTCAGGTGCTCAGGCGCTACGGGATCTTGCAAAGCCCAGATAAAGAGAGGTGAGAATTCCTTGGTCAAGACCAGGGGAAAAAATATATAGAGATTGTATAATTTGATTGCTTTGATGTTAGAAATCTGTCACAATAAGTACATGTTTAGGTCGTTTTCTGGTAAAATAACTTGGACTGAAGAAATGAGGTTTTATATCAATAACAAACATACCAAATGGGATAGACACATGACAGGTGTTTCATACCATTGGAATACAGTTTGATTAATTTGTGAGACATTTTTTTTCTCTTTACTCATGTTTCAGCTCTCCTGGGACTGACAAACCATACAGAGGAAAGGGTAAAAAGTTACAAAGAAGTTCAAAAGAGAAAGTAGTGCTATCCGTAGAAAAGTAGGTCCATTTCTTCACTCTCTAACTCAATATATTCTAACTAAACCTTTTTAAGCAGACTTGTTAATTATATCTCTTTTATTGATGAAACTGTAAATTTTGAAGTGGGATATAGAGCTATATTTCATAGATAATAATTTTTCATACTAATTTCCGCCCTTTTTTTTATTTACAAGGTTTTAATGTTGTAGCTGTTTTTTCAGGAACATAGTTTAGTAAAAGCAAGAAGTTTCTTGTTCTCTCTTTCATTTACCAGTATTGAGCAAATAAGGCCTTTGTCACAGTGCCTTTTTATGGATTATGCTTTCGCTGCCGCTCTCGCTGTACCGCAATCACTAGGAAGAAGAATGCCAATCTGACCTATCAGCGATTCCATACCTGATGCTTCCAGATTGATTTTTCTTTACACCACAGTGTATATATGTGTGTATGGAAATCACCCATAATAAATGTGGCGCTGAGAAGTATGTTCTGTGAGCAAATTGCCAGCGAAAGAGTTAAATGATGAAAAAGGGCAATACAAACACTAACATAACAAAATAAAAAAGTCCCAAAAAGTTATTTTTGATACCGTTTAATTGTTCATATTTTACCTCTAACCAAATGCATAAATGCAAATGTAGGAATGATTGAGAGCATATTCAAGGGAATTCCAAACTATGCGTTTCTTTCTTGCAATTTTCAGACCTTCTGCAAAGGAGAAGAAGTACAAGGAGAAGGCTGAGAAAGCAGAGAAGGAAGACGAAGGTGCAGACAGTGTAGAGAAAGCTATGAAGGTTTGTTTTATTGCCTTTTACATTACATCAACATTACCTTATTTATATTGAAATACCCAACTCATGATCACGCAATTTCAAATTGGGTAGAAACCATGATGATAAAATGAGAATTGTTTCTCCATTTCACTTTTTTAGTAAAGTTTTATGTCATAGGCTACCGTTTTACTATACAACTATACAAAATATATGCGAAAGTCAAAACTAATATAAATGGATATCATACTAAATTAAATTACAATATTGTAATGTAAGACATCATTGGAAGCATCTTGGAGAGACAATTGCAATGATGTGCTACTTTGCAACATTGGTTATCTCAATATCAAAATAAGAAGGAATGTTGTTTTGAACCTACACAAATTTTTAGCGTTTTTATTTTAGTAAAACACTATCCAGTTGCACTAAAGCACACATGTACCAGTTTGTCTCTTCGTTTTGATCAAACCCTTTCAACTGCTTCTTTTATACTCATTGCCAAAAAAAGAACGAGAGTTAATTGATCTGATGAGTGAAAGTGACGATGAATGAAACAAAAAGTAAACAAGCTGGTCGAAGGAGCTGCCTAGCCACATAAGCTCAGTCTATGGTATATTCAATTTGTAATAGAGGTTTCACAGAATCATTGGAGACCCAACTCGATCAATATTCTTTTCGACAGTTAGGAAAGTTAAGGAGATAGCAGTTGGATGAGGGGTAGTCTCCCGTATGACTTAAGGAATGTCAATGGTTATACCTGGCTTGACCAGTCGTTATGGGTAGTTGAGTATGGGATCTTCCTCCCTTCATCATTAGGATCCGGGCATTGCAACATAACTGAAACGATATTGAAGCGATGTAAATCCGCATAAATAAATAAATAGGAAAGTCAAATGTGACATGATTCACTTGTCTCTCTTGTTTACTTTACTTAGTGATAATCAATTATTCTCATGTGAGAGAACAGTCAGCAGCTTAGAAAGAACCTTTGGCAATATTGGTGAGGATTTAGAAGTAGCATGTTAGGTGCACTGACCATTGTGATATGACGGAGATACTGTTGAAAATGGCATATAACTCCAATCTAACAAACCAACCCAATCTTGAGAGCATGTTATCATATCTTTCAGTCTACTAGTTTGGAGAAGGAGGAATACCACTTCCTAACGTTGGATGGTTTTCTCCAATATGTGGCTGACCAAATCAAACAAGATGTCAGGGCCGTCTGGAGAGCTATTTTCGCGTGTGGATTTGACATACATTTTGGCAGGTGAGTTCTTTACCTGTCATCCCATAAGATATTTGTTTGGCACAATGGTTCAGGACATAACATATTGATTTTACATCGATCTCGTGCTGAATGTGGAATAATGAAAGGTTGCAATGTGGATCCTGCTACTCACAGGATTTGAACCCACAACCCTTGTGTCCTGAGGCAGACGCTCTACCCCTGAAGTGCTGTCCTCCATAGGCTTTAGATTCCACCATGAAAAAAATGGAATTGGTCTATATTGGGAAGAGGAGAATAAAGATTTTCATAGTTTTGAAATTTTAAGCCAACCTTTTCATCTATCTTAATAGCAATTGTTTATAACATTTTTATAAACGAAGGAATGATATAAGAATAATTTCCTTTGCCTTGATGTATCAAATGTTAGTAATTTCAAAAATTTGTACAAGCACCCACCCTCTATGACCAAGTGGCTACATAACATGAAATCATTAGACAACTCTAAAAAAACATTAATCAGTTGCTTTCAATTTAAACCAGCCACAAAACCTCACACTAAGGAATGGGATAACTCCCTAATTGGTATTATGTATACAGTGTGTAAGTGCCCAAGCTTTCAATTTGAATATGTCGCAAAATTCTACTTGAGGCAATGGGTAAATTCCCATTTGTGTGCATGCTTTTGCAACGTTCTCAGAAGGTTTATGTAAATTAGGGAACCTTATGCATTGTTATAGAGAACATGCGGGTATGTAAATAGACAACACAACTGATCATTGTCCAACAGTATTTTTCATTGATCAGATATGAATGTGTGTTTTGGGGGTTAATGTGCTTGGTTCATTACACTTATAATTTGCTCCAGTCTCAAAGTCCTATTTGGAGGGTTCAGTGAAATGCTTAAGTAAGTCCTTACTTTAGTCTTGCATTGAACCCTAAGCATGAGGGTAATTACAGAGCTCCATGGAAATGACGTATTCCCCCAGCCACTTACTTTATTGTCTCTCTTTACCATACTTTGTAGGTATTTATTTGAACCGTCTTGGAGATAGGATTTTGATATGAACAACTAAATAAGTGTTTGTCTTACAAGAATAAGGTTTGTCTCATTGGTATTGTCTCTAGAGCAATATCTAATGTTAAACATCCACGGTGGTGTAGTGGTTAGCGTCGGGGACTAGAGTCCGGTCACCCCAGGTTCGATCCCCGAAGGCGGCCAATTATTTCACCGTGGAATGTCCTTGGGCAAGACACATTTCCTAGCCTAGTACTGGTAGTCATCCAGGGAACATGTACTATAACACTCAAGACTGAGTCCTGTACATTAACGGAAAAACAAAACAAACAAAACAAAGATAGGATTTCTCATATAGTCTTTGAAATACTGCAGGTTGAAAAGTCACTAATACATCCCCTTACATTGACCCTTCTATAATGGGATGTTACATATTTTGTTTATATATCTATTTTGTAGGTGTGCGTGTTTGGACAACAGTCAGGCCCAGCAGATGTCCCGTCAATGGTCCCTCGAGATGGATGGTACCCTGGTACAGTTTGTCAACTCCTTCTGTAAACGGCTGGCTGTGACCCCATCCAGGCTCCATCCACACGAAATCTATGTGTCCGCCGCGGAATTAAGTAGTGAGAGATATGGATGTCTGCAGGGTGAGTTGTGCTCGCAGTGGTCAAGATAAAGGGGGCATATGACAATGGCAAAATCTTTATTTCGTAATGTAGGCTGCTGGCCCATGATACATAATTTATGTCCAATATATAAATACATTCATCAGTGACAACATAATGATTTATTTTCTTTTGTCTGATAATGAAGAAAAGAAATGTCTTAACCCATTACCAAAAAATAATGACATTTAACCAGTTTGTTGCGGACCACTCTGGAAAACATTGTAAGAAAAAGCGAAATTGCTCTTTATGAGCAATTTCTCCTTTTCCCACAATGTTTTCTACCCTATCAGAAGATTGTTTTTCAATTTCATCCCTTTTTTGAAATGTTGTCTGCAAACTCTTTCAATTTGGGACTGTCGGAAATCTTGCCTTTGGTAAAGGGTTAAGATAATGTTATTTGATTTTCATCAAGAAAATACTTTCTGTTTTTTTAAGCTTCTAATGAATATTTTACGAGGAAATTAATTTAGAAAATTGCAACATGCAATTATTCAAAAACTTTATGTCAAATCCTATATTGATGGTACTCAATAGATTAGTCATGTCAAGATGATTTGAATTAGTACACACAGTATAAGGTTTGGAGAAGCAAACTCTTCATTGCATGCAATGTTTCAAGAACTAATAGACAAATTCTGTTTTATGGGTGCTAATTTGAGTCCTCTTATCATGATCTCTTGGTTCAGTTTTTGCTGTTGGAAGTTCCTTTGTTAAAGTTTGTCTGCTTTTTATTGTTATATCTAATCTACTGGAGAGCAATAGTCCAACTCTATTTGATAACACTGCCAGGCTGAGTAACCCACCTTCCTTGTCAGGTCGTACCAAAGACCATTGTACTCTAGGTAAAGGGGGATAGCACAAAAGACTACAAAACCCATTTGCAAGGTAAAAATGGGGTAGTACTGGGTTGGATCCAGGAAACGGCCTTATTTAAATGAAAAATTGTTTAAAGCCTTTCTAAAATAAGAACAAATTTAAAATATTAAACAGTTATTTTCAATTTTTATTTATTTGATTTTCAATTGTCATATGTTTACTTTTTCATTTTGAAGCTATAGAAAAAAAACATTTTTGTTTATTAGCAGGATTATAGATAGACGTTTAATGTAATTAACCAAGCCCACTTAGAACAGCCATCTTATACACTTACAACTATATTCACTTATCTTTCCATTTTGACATCTTTCTTTATATTCACAGGTATTCCATTGGAGAGCATCAGACTTCGATTCGCTTTCTTACAATCCCTCAATAATACACTAGAGACGTTTTTCTTGCCTTTAATTGACCTCCGACCCCGTCAGACGTACAGCAGAAGTACAGCTTCCCTGCTGTCTAGCCTCCGTAGTTTGATATTCTATGACACTAAGTGTAGTTTTATGAATAGAATACTGAACGCCACGGCCCAGCGTAAACCGGATCAGGCTGCACCCGAGATTACCCTGGACCCATTGGAGGATATTGGAGGTAATTGGTCATAAACCTGACACTTATGAGGACACTCCCATTGACTCCAATGTTAAAATCAGTATGTTTAAGGTTCTGCTTTTAAAGTAAAGGCAGCTCTATTTTGAAGAGACAAATTTGCCCTTTAAACTCTCAAAAATGTAACACCTTAATTAATGTTAATTTTGTTGAGGACAGTGGTCCAGGAGTAGAGCATTGGCTTCTGGACACAAGGGTCATGGGTTCGAATCCCGTGAAAAGCGGGATCTGTCTTTCAAACTTTCATTAATCCACATTTGCGTGATTTCTGGTTATGCATCCAGGAAGCAGAATCAAGAGCGATTTATCTAAGTTGTAAAAACTTGTTTCACAAACAATGTAAAATAAATAAGTTTAAACTAAACTTATGTTAATTTTAAGGTCTGTTATTCCAATTGACTCCAATATTAGATAACATATGGTTTCAATACTGCTCAATTATGAATAGTATTTTCTCCCCTTAGCTCTTTGCTGCATCTTCACATTTTTCAATTAAATTCTTTAAAACTGTTCAAGATAGACACTTCAATTGTCTCAATGTATTTCAACTGAACCATGTGTATTAGTACTGTCAGAAATCACAAGGCAAGTAGTCGTATTTGGCGGTGGCATAAACAATTGTGTTCATACATATCAATCTAATAGTCCTACAATAGCCAGTGAAAGCATTGTTTCATAATAACTGGTATGATATGAATGAATAGGTAAGATGTATGGTTATATATAAAGTATAATGTATGGTATTTACAACTTTGATTTACCTTTTTTTCAAGAGTTATACCTTCAGTTTTGCAATCTCTTTTGACATGGGCTTCAGCTTTTATTGTGCTAAATGATCAAAACAAAATCTGATACTCTCCTTAAGTTTGCTATTAACAGTCCTTTCTAACAGTTTTTTTATTTCATCATTTCAACAGAAGACCGAGAGAATTCAATCAACACGACATACTGTCAAGCTTACAGACAACTTTCAGAAATCTCGTCTAGTCAGTTCTGTGTTCGTCTAGCCAGTGGAGGGGACCCCACATACTCGTTTAATGTGAAATTCACGGGGGAGGAAGTCCATGGAACAAGTATGTTAACCCTTTCCCAAAGGACGAATTTTCGACTCTCCAAATGGAAAGAGTTTGCAGAAGATGTGATGGAATTGAAAAATGATGCTCTGATAGGGCAGAAAACATTGTGGGAAAAGGAAAAATTGCTTGTTACAAGCAATTTCTCCTTTGACCACAATGTTTTCCAAAGTCGTCTGCAACAAAGTGGTCAAATGTCGTTATTGTTTGGGAAAGGGTTAAAAAAAAAAATTCTCTGATCTATTTCTACCATATGGGCATTGTGAATGGTCCAAATTCAAAGCAAATGGCAGATGACAAAATTAACAAGGAAATGCTTTTTCACAGTACGGGTAGAAGCCATTGACAAAAGGACAAATTGCCCTCAGGACCAAACTTTTAAATCAAATGTAACAGAAGAATGTGCCCCTAGATTTATAGATATCTTTTGTCTTTTTTCTTTAACTCAACCATTTATAGCATGTTCACCTTCCCCTTCTTTTGCAATAGAAAGCCTTTGCATGAAAAACTGGAAAATACTGTGATCAAGGTTGAGTTGCTTGTCTCTCAGATTTCTTCTTTTGTCACAATGTTTTCTTCCAAAAACCACAAAGAACATGTAACTTTTCATAACACTGTATAGATGTCATCTGCTTTTGCTTTCAATTGTAAACGCAAAAAGTAAATAAAATCTATGGGAATGGGTTAATCAGATTATCATATGTCACTCATTTTCTTTTCTAGGTGGTTCTTTCCGCCATTTTCTCTGGAAGATTGCCAAGGAAATAGAAGGCCCCCTTTTGAATTTGCTGGTTCCCTGCAATATTCCACAGTACAGGGGTAAATGTATTCTACGACCTGGTTCCCTAACAATATCGGAGGAGAGACTGGTTACCATGCTCGGTCAGGTAGGTGATTCCTCTTCATTAACACCTTACTACGTAATACGTCAATTTGATGCATCTGTTACCGAAGTGTTTGGAAACCACTGTGACAGAAGATAAAATGTTCCCAATGTGGAGGACAGTGGTCCAGGGGTAGTGTCCATATCGAAGGTCAAAGAATTGATTTTCTTTAATGATCGGGTCTACTTTGATACCTTTTTTCATGCAAACTTGGCTGGAGTACTTGTAATATATAAAGGAAGCAGAATTGAGAGTGATTAACCTAAATTGAAAAGCTTCTTTCATAATTGATTTAAGATGAAATATGTTTTAAATTAGTGCCAGTAATTCATTTGTATAATATGATTCCTTCTCAAACAAAAGCTGTTTATTTAGTGAGGAATTAGTTATTGCTTCATTTATTTGCAGAGTTTTTCTATTATTGCTTATTCAATTTGTTGTAAAGCACTTTTGAGTAATTGATTTCATCCATTACACTTTGGATGGTCTGGAGAGCTTGCTATGTATGGATCAATACCTGGTCTCAGGGATTGTTTGATATATCTGAATTATTGTTAAAAAAAAAAAAAAAACTATATGCCCTTTAACAAATCACCTCTATGCAGAGTTTTCATACAAATACATGTATGTAACACATTTTACAGATTTTAGGAATCACAGTTCGGGCAGATATCCCAATTGGCCTTGACCTTTTGTCCTCTTTCTGGAAGTCCATTGTTGGAGTTGACCTTGACACAGTAACAGATATAAAAGAGGTCGACCCATTGACCTACAGCTACTTGAAAAAAATTGAAATGGTAAATATCAATTTAGTCTATTCATACCATAAGCCAATACTAAACCATACCTACCCCCATATAAACAGTTTTTATTCGCTTGCAGCAGACTCAATAAATGGTTATAATGAAATCATTATGACAAAGAAAGACATTGCTCAAAATGAGTAATTTTTGCTTTTGTTTTAATGGTTTCTACCCAAAAGCATTACAGAAATATTATTTTACATGTGTTTTCAATTTGTCATCTGTTGTTTTCTTTGTATTTGGTATATTTCCTCCATCAGTAAGGGGGCATCACAACTTAACTGAAATAAGTTGATGCAAGGTAAAACCTATACATAATTTGATAAATACTGACTAACCAAATTCTTCCATCCTCTTGTCGCAAGGCCCCTCTTCACTTTGGTTCAAATAACATTAGTACTAGATTACCTTTTCATGAGAGGTATTCTTCTGACTCAATAGTAGAATGCCAGCTGTTCTTCTCGTCTTGACCTGCCTCTACTGTAATATTATATAACTTGAAAATTGTTGATGTGATGTAAAACCCTGTCTATTTCATTGCAGGTGGAGACTGAGCCAGAGTTATTGGCCTTGTGTGCGGATGTTTATCCAAGATTTATGTACCCTTCATTATCTGGGGAAGAAATGGAACTTATTCCAAATGGGCGTCATATATTAGTCAGGTAGTAAATCTCTTCCTTTTAGGTATAATACATAATAAACATCTGTAATAGTAGACTAAATACCTCTTGAAAAAAAAAAGAAAAAAAAATGCTCGTTACAAGCTGTTTTATTCTTTTGTTAGAGAAGTTTCTTTCACAATATCACAGAGAAAATATTGAATTTTCATTTTTCAATTCTATTGCCTGCTATTGTTTTTAATTTTGACGCATTCCAAATTCAATGTAAGAGAATTGGTAAATTTTTACCTTTTACAATTTTTCATCTAGCATCTAATTGTTTTGTTTTTTAATTGGCAGAGCATTCAGAACCAGATTTAACCAGCATCCTCTAAATCTTCAACTGAATGGTCTGAAAAACTGTCATAAAATATGGGAAACATTTTTTTCTTCTTAAAAGTATGTTAAATCTGCATGCATTTATGTAAGACTGGGAAAGAAGTATTGTTGAGTCGGTATAAAGAAGGGATAGTTGAATGATGTCAAATGAATAGATATAAACTTCTTATCCTTTTCTGAGTTTTGAAACCCCTGTTATAGATGAAAATTACGAAGAAAATAAATATCTTCTCTCAAAATGTTGTTGATTTCTACTTGTCATTAACATAAGTTTATAGACAAAACAACCCATATATTTGATATTGTAGTTGGGAGAATCGCCACCAATACGTGAACGCCATACGACACTTGCGGATTGTTGAGCTGAGTAACAAACCTAGGACTCAGGCCCTATGTGCCGGACTTGCCAGCATTCTACCCCTACAGCTCCTTACAGTCATGACACCACAAGATCTGGAACTGCGGACATGTGGCCTTCCTTTTGTCAACATTGAATTCTTAAAGGTAAGTGAATGTTTTACTTCATTTGAAGGGGCCTCTGTGGCCTCCTGGTTAGAGTACAGAACTTGAAATCACATGGTCCCTCTCTGCATGGCTTTAAATCCCTGTGACAGATTTGGATTTTCATGACAGACAAACCGTGCGAAAGCTCTACCATCTGAGCCATCTGGCCTGCTTACACATTCAACTCTACCTTGTAAATCGAGACCCCTACTACATTTTGATAGAAATGTTTTAGATTGCAGCTTCACTTGATGTACCAGGTTTGATTCATTGAGACAGACAAGCACATCCAGTATTTTGGAAACACCCTGGTGGGCCTCAGCAGGTAAATTAGTCATTTAATTAGTTAACCAAATATATCAACAAATAATTCAATTATTATTAAAAGTGAAATGCTTTTGATTCCAGCTACACACAATGTACCAAGTTGGGTTGATGGAGACAGACAAACACATCCAGTATTTCTGGAACACGCTGGAGGGCCTGAGTCAGGAGGACTTGTGTCGATTTATCAAGTTTGCGTGTAACCAGGAGCGTGTACCCCAGACCTGCCCCTGTAAGGACGGGGGCCCGGACACCGCCCATGTACCGCCCTACCCCATGAAAATAGCACCCCCAGATGGTGGAGGTAGGTGTCGTTTACAAGGCTTGAGTCTGATCCATTCCTTGTTATAATTGATTGAAAAGAAATAAAAAATTTCTTTGAGTGAAAAAGATTTAGAGAAATCTGAACACTTTACATTTTGTACACTACTTTAGATAAGCTTAGACATGAAGATTAAAGGGACCACCATGGAGTAATCGCTTGACATTAGCCATCTCTCTTTTCGTCTTAATGGTTTCTGACATGTTTCCTTGTTTGAAATTATTCAGCTGAAGGAACAGAATAAAGTGTCTAAACAGATATAAAACAAATAGCAAGATTCATTGATAAACATTTATAATTGTCAATGTGCCATCCAATCCCATAGAAATTCAGGTCACAGATGATGAAAGTATCTACATAACATAACATAAACTTTATTTGGCATCAAGTAATAAAACTTATGGACATTACACAATATATGATTACATGCACAAAGAATTTTTGTTTACAAATCATGTTTTTTAAATAATGCCCTGGTGGTTTTCAGAGAAGATTGTCAAACATTGATCACGATATTCAATTGTAAATGAATAGTATGTGTTCTGGTTTTGGTGGCTCAATGTAATAAGACTTAATGATTTACTCTGTTTGAAGAACATTTAGGTTGTAGGTTATCACTTGAATTTTTTTTTTTTAAGTCTAAAGTGAAAGGAAAGCTCTGTGATTGATCAATAGGTATTAATTTTGTTGCGATGGTTGTCTGAATTTGGGCATGTCTCAAAATTGCCTTTGAATGAACGGTTTTAACATGAATTATTCAATATGAATGAATATATTAGGTTGTTTACAATCTCCCTGCTTGTTTCAGGTTCCCCAGATAAACGCTACATTAGAGTGGAGACATGTATGTTTATGATCAAACTACCCCAGTATTCCAGCCAAGAGATTATGACACAGCGACTCATGTATGCCATACATTGTAGGGAGGACCCACTCAGCGGATAAAGTTTTACATATACATATGTGTAAACTATACATATGTGTAAAGTATTGTTGAGATAATATGACACAGCGACTCATGTAGGCCATACATTGTAGGGAGGACCCTCTCAGCGGTTAAAGTTTTACATATACATATGTGTAAACTATACATATGTATAAAGTATTGTTGAGATAATATGACACAGCGACTAAGGGAGGACTCTCTCAGCGGATGAAATCCTACATATACATATATGTAAAGTATTGTTAAGATTGTATCAACCGGCAAAATATGTATGCATACATTTAAAGGAGGACCCTCTCAGTGAATAAGATTCTGTAGATACATATATGAAATGTATTTTTGAGATAATATGGCACAGTGACTTATGTATGCCATACACTGTAGATAGGACCCTCTCAGTGATTAAAATTCTGCATATACATATGTGTAAAGTCTTGTTGAGATAATATGGCACAGCGACTTATGTATGCCATACATTGTAAGGAGGACCCTCTCAGTGTATAAAATTTCACATGTACATATGTGTAAACTATAAATATGTGTAAAGTCTTGTTGAGATGATATGACACAGCGACTCATGTATGCCATACATTGTAAGGAGGACCCTCTCAGTGGATAAAGTTTCACATGTACATATGTGTAAAGTCTTGTTGAGATAATGCCGTACACTGTAGGGATGACTCTCTCAGCAGATAAAGTTTAACATATACATACATGTATGTGTAAAGTCTTGCCCAAATTACATGACACAATGCCTACTGTATGCCCCTTCTTAAGTTGATAAAATTCTGCACATACATATACGTAAAATGTGTTGATTGGAGTGATAATATGATAAATGGAGTACTCATCCACTGTATGGAATTCTGTGAAGATACTTGTGTTTAATATTGCTAAATGGTTATGGACGTAGCAATACATATGTATGCCTTTGATTGCAGGTGACCCTCTCATTTGACAAATCTCCACATTAAGAGGTATATATGAGTTCTGTACATTTAAAAAAAAAAAAAAAAGCTTACAATAAATGGGTACCCTTTGAATGGTCTATTGAGATGATTCTAACAAGTACCAACATCATTATTGAAATTTGAGTATGAATGATAATTGATGAGTCGTATAAGAGCAATGAAGTGGTGTAATTAGAAATGATTCTATGCGTCTTTCCCATTTCTAGCAATATGTTATTTGCTAAGGCATTATATCATCAACGATTGTGGCTAGCGATATTGTGTTTATCGGTATATATTCATATAAGTTGTCTGATTGTTTAAACACTACAATACTATATCCCAATCGACTTAAGATACAGTTTATGTTGTGTTAAGCAACCATATTAAATATGCAGAGTCTGGAGAGCTCTAGCCTAGTATAAATGAATACCAGAAAAACTATTGAACCCAAATCAAACACATATCTGGCACAGATTTTTATTAACCTAATACTATTCATGTATGCTATGTTAACATGATAATGTTAGGTACAGTGAAGCCTCGTTTATCTGGACCCCGATTATCCGTATGTCTCGCAATCCGAACGAAATTGTAAGGGAACATAATTATTTGACCAGTTTGTTGCAGATGACTTTTAAAAATATTGTGGGAAAAGGAGAAATTGCTGGTGATGAGCAATTTCTCCTTTTCCCACAATGTTTTCTGCCATATCAGAAGATTATTTTCAAATTTCATCACGTTTTGAAATGACGTCTGCAAACCCTTTCAATTTGGGACGGTCGACGATTTCGTGTTTGCTAAGGGGTAATAAGTGTACACCTGCATACAGACTGTTTATGTTTTAATGTGTATAAGAATATGCTCTGCTTCATTAGTCCGAATGATTCGGTCATCCGGACATTTTGTTGAGAACGGACGTGTTCGGATTAACGAGACATCACTGTACATGTAAGTTATTAGATGTATTTTAGTTAGTGCTGCACCCCATTGTATTGATATACCTTTAATTTATTTGTTTATTTTGATCTGTATATTTTGTATTAGATACTTGTTACACCCTTCCCCTTTCTTCTCTCCCACCTCATTTTCAATTTTATATGGTGTAGTAAAGAAACCTTTGTAAAATACACGATAAAATGCTTATCAAGAGCAATTTATTCCTTTGTATCAAAATGGTTTCTAAATTCTATGTAAAAAAATGTCAAAGACATTTTATTGATTAAGGGGATGGCATATATGAGTTCTCAAAGGTTTTCTTGAATATTATGTATTGTGTTGTGTATTGAACTAAAGTTGCAGTTAATTCTATTGTTCAAAAGTGCTATGTACAGTTTATATTTTACTATTGATAATGTTCAACTGTTTTAATGTACTTTATTTTCAAGTTTCCTCAATTATGCATATTGTTTCCATTTTGGGATGTGATATTAGATAAGCATTTAAAGGGAAAAAAGCGTTGCTAGAAATACTTATAAAGAAATCAAACTTTGGGCTGAAGATAATATGAATGTGCTACTTGTCGTGAACTTGTAATTTGTCGAGAATTTGTAGTTGAAATTCTTATGGACTTTCTTATGGAAGTTCTTTGCCTATTTTCTTTTATTTGCCAACTATGATCAGTCAAAACAGGCTGCATATTCCAATCCCATGTTGTGGGGCCTCCGTGGCCTAGTGGTTAGAGTACAGTACTTGAAATCACATGGCCCCTCTCCGTGTGGATTCAAATCCTGAGAGGGATATGGACTTTCATGAGGGGCAGTCTCCCTACTGACTTACGGTATGCCAATGGTTCTACCCGCCTTGACCAGCCCTTATGGGCTGTTGAGTATGGGGTCTTCCTCCACCATTAAGAGTCGGGCATCGCTACATAACTGAAATAATGTAGATGTGATGGAAAAACCCATATAAAAAAAAGAAAACAATTTCATGTTGTAATAATGGATACAATTTCAAAATCGTACCATAAATTATGTCCTTTTTAATACATTCAAATTTAGATTAAGCACCCCTTAAAGATGGATTATAGTATATAAGACAGCTAGCACTTTAAAACAGGACACCTATCCTACAGAAAGCTCCAATGGAAGCCTTTTTCAATTGTATCCTGTCATAATCACATGTAGGATTTCAAGACTATTCAAAAGAGACTGTGGGTGACATATACATAGATTTAAAAAGAAAAGGGCTTTTTACGACATACAGAAACCATGGTCACAAGAGGAGTTAATTGGTTGTCACAAGCAATTAATCTGTTTATCACAACAGTTTCTGAAGGCTTCTGGTGCAAACACATCAATGTTCTGTAAATGGGGGGGGGGATAAGTTCAAACTAATTGTTGAAATAATTCATTTCTTGTTGTATGGTGGTCTTATAACCTTTTTTTCCATATGTATAAGTGTGTGTCTGATCAACAGACAACAAAACATGATAACATGATGAAACTCATTCGGTAATAATCATTGTGACAAAAAAAACCTCAGCTCATACTGAGCAATTTGGTCGTTTTGTCAAAGTTGTTTTAAAAAGGCACTTACTGATGATGCTTCAAAATGTTGTATTAAGGTGTAAGGGTGTAAAGCCCGATTGACTTGATAGTATCAAAGATTGATATATTTAATTGAAGAGTCTTGATATACAAAACCTGTCAGTACTGTCTTATTTACACTGCTTGTTGGCAGTCATTCATTTCTTACAATAACCCTAAGAATGCTGGGTAATTTCCTAAATATAGATTTTTGTGTCATATGCTTTCCAAAACCTTAAATATCTGCCAAAGTTTGATGAGGAAAGATACTCAGAGTAGCAAACAGGCTAGAAAACAGGCCAGCTGCCAAACTGGCGACTGGCCTGTGATCTAACCTGTTTGCATTTATTTATAAGCATGAAGTCATTGACAGCACATGAAGGGTTAAATGCGGTTATTTTGACGTAATTACATTTATTTCATCACTGACCAAGATTAATCTTACAGGAAAGAAAGTCCCACATATGAGAAAAACATGAGACCGCATTAATAGATGCTTGTTTACCTTGGTTTGAAATACTATTAAAAGCTATGTAAAACACAAATTAGTCATATAGCATTCTATATTTGTCTTGTTTTGTTAGTAATAAATGTTTTGACACAAACTTAAAAAAGTGTGTTTTCCTTATCAACCTTTTACATCATAACACATGACTCAAAAATCTTCAAAGTTAAGGTCTATATAGTCTTCTGTTGTTACCGTTTCTTTCTTCAATGGAATTTAATTAATTGATTGGAAAAAGGATAATGTTTATGATTTAGTGCAATGATATAGTAAATCATTTTCTCTTTTCAAAGGACCTAGAATTATTTAAAATGAGTTAGCTCTCTTTTTCCCAAATTTGTTAATGTTTTTGTGTGTCCAAGAAGGTAAAACTAAAGAGTACTAGGTGAATAAATGATTTCCCAAATTTGTAAAAGCTTTTGGTTAGTCAAAGGTAGAAGTAAAGAAGACCAGGTGAATAAATGTTTTTCCAAAATTTGTTAGGGTATTTTGTGTGTCAAAGAAGGTAAAACTAAAGAGTACCAGGTGAATAAACGATTTCCAAAATTTGTTAATGTTTTTTTTTTCTGTCAAAGAAGGTACAAGTAAAGAGTACAAGGTGAATTAATGTTTACCTAAATTTGTTAAGGTATTTTGTGAGTCAATGAAGTTACTATTAGGGAATACCATGTGAGTAAATGAATTAAAATAGGCTTATCGTAGGGAGATCCCTGTGACTGTTTGTTGAGTATTGTGATACAATGTTTTGTCAATTAAAACCTTTCTGCTAAATTAATTCATTTTCCGTTATTCATACTTCCTGACTACATGTGTACTTTGAGCATCCATGGCCAAGTTGTTCAAGTTTTGACCTTTAAACTGCAGACCGTCTTTGTGCGAGTGACAGATATAAGTTTTAACCCATTACCAAACAATAACAACATTTGATGACTCTGGAAAAAATTGTGGGAAGAGGAGAAATTGCTCTTAACAAGTACTTTCTCCTTTTCCCACTATGTTTTCTGCCCTAGCAGAAGATCATTTTTCATTTTCATACCATTTATAAATGGCATCTGCAAACTCTTTCAATTTGGGATGGTCGAAAATTTGGCGTTTGGTAACGGGTTAATGCTAGGTAGTCTCCCTGCTGAATTATGAAATGCTGATGGTTCTATCTTTCTTGAAGACAATCCCTTAATGGGCAGTTGAGTTTGGGGTCTTCATCAAGCCACAATGAGCCAGGCAACTGAGTACATGTATAACAAAGTATAACAAAAGGATGTTGATGTGATGTTTTTTTTTATATGGGTTTTACATCACATCAACACTATTTCAGTTATGTAGCGATGCCCGACTATTAATGATGGAGGAAGACCCCATACTCAACTGCCCATAAGGGCTGGTCAAGGCGGGTAGAACCATCGGCATTCCGTAAGTCAGTCGGGAGACTGCCTCTCATGAAAATCCATATCCCTCTCAAGATTTGAACCCATGCGGAGAGGGGCTATGTGATTTCAAGTTCTGTACTCTAACCACTAGGCCATGGAGGCCCCTGATGTGATGTAAAAGCCCAATAAACCAAACAAATTCAAACTACATACTTATCAGTACATGTACATAATAAACTCAAATAAACAAATTGGATGGGGCCTTCTTCCATCACTTATAACAAGAGCATTAAAATGTACCCGAATAAGAGATGATGTGACATAAAATCCACATTAAAAATAAATAAATCAACATTTGACAATTCTTAATTTTTATTATATAAAATACCAAAACAAATGAAAATAAATCCTAAATTATCTTTTTAAACTATATCTGACAAAGAAAATTGCAATAGTAATCCTTCATAGTGATGATCTTGCAGAAAGCATATGAAAGCCTTGAGACAAAAGGTCACAAGTAACTCTTTCAGGATTTTGATAATTAAGATAAATTACCTTTCTCAAACTACTGTATAGCCATTTTGAAAATACATTCTGTTACTGTCTGCTATAAAAATCCATTTTGACAAACTTACAGAAAGTTTTAGAAAACACTATGACAAAAAGAGAAATTGCATCTTAATTGCATTTTTTTCCTTTTTTTCACAAGGATTCTCATTAAGGGTATCAACAAAGAAAAATCTCAAATTTCATACTAAAACATTGTTCTGTACTTGTTTTGGTCACAATATTTGCTAAGGTCTTTTTGATTAAAAAATTGAATTATCCTTCACATCATATTGGCAGTCTTAGACCCATATGCAGGGGAGACTTTAAACATCATTGCAAAAAAAGGAAAGATTACATTCAAAAAGCACTTCCTCATTTGGTCACAAAGACCTCTACCGGATATAATAGAAAAACTGTATTTTTCCCAATTCATATTTGTCTACTGCTAAAGCTTTCAATATGGAGCAGTCCATCAATCCAACATGAAGGAGGGTGTATATCATCTGGTATGCTGCCAGACTGGAACATAATGGGTCTTTTTTTATCCTGGAGTCACTAGTCTACTAGTAAAATATAATACACAGTATTGTACTTCACTAGAATTGACCCCAGGATAAATATAGACCCCTTTCACTGAAACACAGGCAGGCCCAAAGTAACCTGGCATAGATCAGTTGAGATGAGGAAAGAAAATTGAAGCTGGGGTCAAGTTCAGACATGGGCAAACTCTGGTTAAAGCCTTATGCGCAAATCAGCGTGATGAGGACTAGATAGATAGATTACTGAAACATATCTCTTACTGAAAATACAGGTTGCCTCCTTCAAGCCTATTGTTAAAAAGAACTTTTCAAGTGTTAGAATATTTGAACTGATCCTAATTGAAAGCAAACACAGACGATATATAAAATTGAGAGGTACCATATCACTCGGAATAAGTTAAATAAATAGCAAGAAGTTCATCTCAGCGCCAAATATATTTAGAGCTTTCTAGGAAAAAAGTAGTACGCTGTACAGTCAAACTTATGTTAAGAGGTCAGCCTATGGAAATGAGAAATTGGCTGTTAAAGACAGGTTGGCTGCTTAACACAAATTGATGAACACTATAAATTTAACAATGGGATTTTCTGAAGTGGTTGTCTATGACAGGTTGGCTGCTTATAAGGGTGGTTGCTTAACGCAAGTTCATGTCGACTAAAGTCGTCTACGGCGGTGAAAGGGTTAAAAACATTGTGAAAAAGTGGAGAAATTTTAGGTGAAACACATTTTCTCTCATATAATTATATTCACTCAAGGCACATGCTACTGATGCACCTGTATTACCATTGAAGGAATAAAACTAAAAAGTTTAAAATGGCAACAAACAAATGCTTTTCATCTCTTATGATCAATTCTTCTTGAAGACGACGTTGTTGATGATCCTGAAGGGTATCTAACTTTTGTGGGGTTTCTAGTTCGCGCTGGTGGCGGCAAGTTTTCTCCTTCAGGAATTGGTAGTTTTTTCTTCCGCTTTCCAGTACACATCGTCTTTAACATTTGTAACACAGCTTGGGGGGAGACGTTGAGTTTCAATAGATCCAGAATGATTCTAAAATACAGAAATAGATAATATATTAAAGGATCAAACAGAAAAATATTCATATGGCTATCTCAAAAGCAGTAGAATTTTAACTCATTTTGTATGGAAGTCTACTTTTAACTTTTCATATTTTTAAATATAACATGCGTGGAAAACTGGTTTAAAGCATATCTTAACTCTTAAAATGCTTGAACCGACTTCATCCTTATGTTAACAGGTTGGATCCAGGCAAGCTGTCAAGTAAGTTGGCAGCTGGCCTGTGATCTAATCTATTTGCTACCCTGAGTATTTTTCATCATTAAAATTAAGCAGATATCTAAGGTTCTGGAAAGCAGATGACCCATTTTTTTTTTTTTTTTAAATTGGCCAGCATTATAAGGGTTCAATTTTATGCAGCTTAAAGCGATCACTCTACTATTTTATAAAATGTTTTAATAATACTTTAACGGCATTTCAAATAGTTTGTGATACACAAGATCTTGAGAAAAACTAAAATCATACTCAACTGCCAATAAAGGCAGGCAACTTTGTGGAAGCTGTGAAATCCACAAAAAATGATTCAAAGTCATGCATTCTGTGCACTCAATCCTTTAGATGAATTAAAAGATGATTAGTTTTAAGACATGAATTTCAACTGCTGGGATCACAGCAGATGCATGACCTTAATAAAAGAAAGGTGTATAAAATATGATGTGTTTCAGAACAAGATATGTTCTTTGAAAACTTTCAGACTTTCTAAACTAACAATTAAAGAATCTTGCCTGGGTGGACTTCAGCAAAAGCATAAAAAATATTCAATTGAAACACCTAAAGTAGATGTGTATATCCCTTCTTACCAGTATATCATAGAGAAAGATATTGGGACCCAAAGATATTTTTTAAATCACAGACTTAAATAAAACTCAGCTGTTCCTTTCAATTTTGACCGGACAAAAACTAACAAAGAAATGATAAATAAATCTGAAGCTTTAAACTATTTACTTGAAGGTGGCTGGTTCCATATTCACTCCTGCAAGCTGGGATAACTCATAAAACTCCAGTTCATCTAAAGTGAGGCTGTTTTTCCCTGTCAACTGTACATTCATTGTGTGACTCTGCATCATTCCACTCATTTACTACACCTTTAAAAAAGAAATACAAATTAGTTTTACCTACAATCATTTACAAATCGATCTACAGGTTATGGTGATAAAATGGATGAAAGTGACCAATCCTCCATTTTTATCAAAAATAGAGATCATATAAATTCATTCAATTCAAGGGACAGATCCAGGGCACAACCATTAGGAAGTCGTCTATTCGCCTCATCCGCTAACCCTCTACGGTTTGAGTACCTTCTTGGAAGAAGACTGATTGAGCGAATTAATCGGTAATATATTAATAATGATTTGCCACTTTGCACCGCCATGTTGAAGATTACATGACAAACATCATCAGTTTTCTTAAACTCAAGGCACACATATTTTATTTTTAGAGGTTTAGGCTTGACAAACACAAATATCCTGATGAGCTTCTTAAATCACAAGAGGGACCACTGGGTTCATGTCACCTATGTCATAAAAAGTCCCCTATTTTACAATGTGGAAGAATTCAAATGGTGATATTTACATGAAATCTAAACATCAATCTTTATTTTACGTTTTTGTATCAAGAATTTTTACATAATTTAATGCAATTAAAATTAAGATAAAATTAATCGATGTGCCCACATTTCTAAGCAGCATACTATTGTATACTAAAAAAGCGAATTTCACACTTTATGGCAATGAATTTTAGTATGCAGATTTATAGATCTATCTAGATACCAGTTGAGATGATAAAATGTCAAGCTTAAATTTCAAATCACATCATAACTTGCAATCTGAGCCTTCAATCGGAGAAAAAATAAACCAATTCTTTCAAATATTCGTAAATGATATAAAACAGAAACAATTAGTGAAATAAATATTTGCTTACACTCAATAAAAATAAGAAAATGTAAACGATTTCTAAAGATAACAAAAAATTATGGAAACAAAATATCAACAAAACGTTGTTGTTGTAGTTTTTGTTGTTGTTGTTGTTCCGTCTCACAATCGTTCGGAGTTACCTCCCTTCCGTCTGTATCTAACCTTGACCTTTCCGGTGTTTGACAGCAGCCTTGAGAAGTTCATCACTGTGTTCCATTCTCATAAACTTGGTAAGTCTTTTGATATATTTTAAGTGTTGCAAATCTGCACCAAGAGTAAAATATTGATCGAAATAATTCATTTAATTTTGTTTTTGTTTGTGAATAGATCGTTTCCTAGAAAATGCACAATTGTGTCGTGTAAATTATCGAATTCGAAATTGCATTGACCTTGACTGTCTGGCTGACAGATGCTTGGATTAGTTTTTTTTATTCATTTATTTCACCTTCAAACAACCATCTAGAATTATCTCAACAAAGTCATTTCGCGGACGTTTTGACTGTTGTCAGGTAAAGAAATCTTTTTAACAACATAATTTCTAATTTGATTAATGTTAGACTAGTTATATTTTATTGAAACTGGTGCATTAAAATTCCCTTCCAGGTATTAGTTCTCATCTTGCTAAAAAAATCAATTTTATCAAAAGCATGATATAAAAGATAACAGATTTGCTTATTTCTCTTATTTCTGTTAAACATTTGCTGGCTAAGTTAACTATCAAATCATTTCAATACACTATTTTAACTCAAAGCAGTCAATAGGTTTTTGTTTGATTTAAAAAGGACTAAAGAATTAAACATTTTTTGTGAAGTAGCACTAGATAAAATATGATGACATTTTTCTAAAGAAAAATATCAAGATGAGTTAAAGTCCACACTATGAACTGCCTGCAATTTAAATGAAACAAATTGACTAAAAGTTGGGAGATTGTATTTTAAAAAAATTAAAAAGATAAGTTTCTTTTTCTTTTTTATTGTGATAGATAAGAAACTGTTCTTGAAAGCCATAGATCCTTTAAATAACAAACATTGTAATGGTTATCATTATCTACTGAGTTAGTGCAATTCTGTTTTATTCTAAAGAATATAGTTGATTGAACCTAACATTTTTTTTAAAATAGATCACTAAAGAAATCAGTATGAATTCTCTATTTGAATTTACAAAACCACTTGTAAAAGAAGCTTTGTATCACAAACAAGTTTCTTTTTCTTACAAAGGTTTCAATGTCATCCAAGGTTGTTTGATGCAAATGTGTTTGAAGTTCTTTATACAAAAACAGTTGACCTTAGAAGATGCATTTTAATTGTAGTCTTGCAAATGTTTTTAAATTGTTGATGTTGTCTTGTTAATGCATGTTGTAATGTATCTGCCTCATTCTTATTGAAAATGATGAAAAAATTTGACTTAAAACATTGTTTTAATAGTGTGTTTTGTAAAGTTAAGTTGGTAAGACATATATATTTAAGTTCATTTTGTGTCAAGATCATAATTATCTTTTGCTCCCTTTGTAAATGTTCAAAGCTTTTGTAAGTTACAATAAATGTTTGAATTTTTTTGAAACCAAGGTTTTTCATGTCTTTGCTCATTTATAGATAGATACTGGTAGATTTATTTTGTAAAAGATGTAACAGTACATGGCAACAGCATAGCAATAGAAATATCAAACAAATGCAATTATGCTGACAAACCATGAAAGCACATCAAATACTAAGGATTACACACAACAAAGGAAATGAATTAAACCCATCTCATAAATTGGTCAAAATTGGATGCAACAGCAGACAGCAAATTATAATAATATTTCTTGTGTATTAATTTGTTCAAAACTATTTTGACAAAAGGAGACATTACTTGCAATGTCTCCTATTTTGAAAGTGAGTTTTTACATTTTTTTTATTGAAAGCCTGTTCAGGGCTCACACTGGCTGGAAAAAAGTCTGCACCAGCACATTCATGTTATATGTACATATGTGTTAAATCCTCTGGGTAAATTATTTCTGTTTGTTATGTTTCACCATTTGTATTAAAATTGTATTTTCATAAATATGTAATGTGTAATGCCAATAAACATATCATGTAAAAAGAAGAAAAAAAGCCAAGACATCCCCCTGCCGAACAATTTTAAACCAAAGATGGTATAACTAAAGGCTACGCTTTGAGTGACACAATCAAAATGAATCTTTTATCTCAGATAACATTAAATCATATTGAAGACTATACATTTCTGAATTCTCAGTTTTGTAATTTATTTTATAATGTCCGATAGATAAATGATAAGTAAACATGATCTTTTAGGGCTCTTTGTTTTTACTCTCGTCAAGACTCCGGTCTGATGATGTGAATGATTAATGATAGAGGATCGCAATTTGAACAATACCGTTGCATCAGCGAAGGAGGCAAACTGTCAATATCAAAATACTTTACAAATTAACCCCCTTTTAATTCTCACATTCTGCCATGCATCATAACACACTGGACGGAATTGGGTAAATAGTAATCGGTTTTCATGGAATAACCGCATCAAGTCTACCAATCAAGTGTGTCGAGTTGTTTACACATAATAAAGACCCGATTAATACACGCCTCAGGCATTGTTTGACACGGGGATAACAATTAGCGGATTAATTTGGGGTTTTCGGAGATACTGTTAAGTGTGTCAGAAGATATAACTGTCTGTAATGTCCGAACAGGTGGAAAAATGGTAAAGTTGAATAAAAGAAACATGCGCCAAGCAATTCGCCAAATCGGGAAATCTTTCGCCAGAATGAAATAATATTCGCATTTGGCGACCGACAGCGTGAGCCCTGCTGTTAGAAATGATTACTTTGTATTTGTGTAAAAGAAAATCTTTTGAATATATCATTCAAAGCAATATGAAAGAACAAAAGTAAATCAATCAATCAACATTACACTTATTTTTAACTAAATGCAGTTTCTTGGAAATCAATTCTTTCATGCTTTATTGTAAAGTTGAATGAATACAATGATTTTTTCTTGACATTTTTGCATGGGAGGAAGGGGGTAGTTATGCTGTGAGCACAACAGTATCTTGAAAAAAGTAACACCAACTCTCAGAAAGTGAAGTGTAAGAATTTCTATTTAGAGGTTATAAGAAATTGGGATTTTTCTCCTTCCATACACAAAAAGGATGAAGTAGGCCTGTAAAAATTTGTATTTTCATGCAGAGGTTTTCAAACCTATGAATAAGGTTTTTGGTTTAAGGCATAATCAAACAAGAATGATTTCTGACATATATTTCCTTCTCATCTCACTACTTTTTAACATCAATCTCATACTGTAGGTGATTGAAAGATTGAAAAAGGACACCCTATATTATCTTAGGCATGTGAGCTTAATCTATAATCCCTTCTTTCAGAGCCAACTCTACAAAGATGCCTGAATTCTACACATACTTGTCCAAAGAGCAGGAGGATGAACTCCGTGGCATTGCCAACCAGATTGTTGCCTCGGGCAAAGGCATCTTGGCTGCTGATGAGTCCACAGGTAATAAGATGTTTTATATGGGAAAGCAGTCTGTAGCTATGAAAGAATACTCAGGGCGTTTTTTTGCATTATATATACAGGGGCCTATCAAAGGCACTTTCCCAATTCGATTTTGTTTAACCAAACTCTTTTCCCAAAAATTCAAAGTCACACCAGCTTTTTGGATTACCAATTCAGCAATAAAACTTCCCAAAGTTAACAGGCATTGGCCACTTCCCAATTCAAGGAAAAAAGCTCTAATACTGTGCACTTCTTTCCAATATCAATCCTTCTAAATGGATAAATTGGTTCAATCTGGAAATTCCATTTTCTAAGCTTGTTGGAGAGAGTATTGTGCAATACTGGTTAAGAAAAGTAAGCCTTTGGGAGTATTGTTAGGTGCACTGATTGCTGTGATGTATCTGAAATACTGTTGAAATTGACAATAATTCCCTATAATTCGCTTAATTTTGATTGTTATTGAGCCATTAATCTTAATGGTTAGGAGCTGTCTGCTATCACAGAAAAAATCCTTCCAGATCTGTAAGGATTATATTTTTTCATTTTTTATTTTGAATCGTAATCTGAATACAGCATTTTTTCAATTTTAGAAGTTTTACTCTTTTGGTCCATTCATTACAAAAAAGTAATGGCAAAAGATATTTAAATGTAAAAAACTGACAGAAGTTGGTTAAATCATACTCAAACCAGTTTGTAACCTTATTTTTTTTCTTGTTGGTTCACAACAAGGTCCCGTAACAGGAAACCAAGGAAAAGTTTATTCAATATAATGAAGCAATAAAGTACAATAGGGTCATACTCTCAAAGTAACAGACATCAACTTTGTATTTTCGCTATAAAAAAAATCATCTAAAGATGGATTCATTCATACACTTTTCGAAAAACAAATTGCATAGTCATGACTGACAATACTGACGAAATTGTCAAAGTATGCATATATTTGATTCATCATTCATTTTCAAAGCATGGCATGTTTAAATTCAACCATAAAGAACCCATTTATTTGGCGTCTGGGCTATATTGTTTGGGTCACATGACTTTATCTTTCATCACATGATTTCTGTGATGGCAGTGGTACTGTACTGTAGTGGAACAAAGGGAAGTATTCCTGAGCGGAGTTTGTGAGAGCTTCTCATCATATTAAAACCAACCACTCTTTTACACCTTAGCTAGGGTCTGCTGACTATTTTTAGAATCACATCCTTTTTTGTCATTTTCACATGGTGTATTGAAATTATGCATGATGCATAAATGTTCCTTAACCCTTTACCAAATACCAAATTCTTTACTGTTGAAAGAGTTTGCAGACGAGATTTCAAAATGTGATGAAATGAGAAAATAATCTTCTGATAGGGCAGAATACATTGTAGGAAAAGGAGAAATTGCTCCCTTTCCCACAATGTTTTCCAGAGTCACTTGCAAAAAACTATTCAAATGTGGTTATAGTTTTGTAATGGAGTAATCCTAATCTATTTAATCCCTTCATTTTTCCCTTTGATAGGCTCGATCGGAAAGCGTCTAGAATCCATCAATGTGGAGAATACTGAGGAGAACCGAAGACGTTACCGAGAGCTCCTCTTCACCACTGACCCAGCCATCTCCAACAACATCAGCGGTGTGATCATGTTCCACGAAACTTTCTACCAGAAGACCAAGGATGGTGAGTAGAAATGGTTTACTATATGATTAATTGAAGCTTCGATAAAGTCAAAATGATTTTAATATGGATTCCAGACCAAAATTTAACTGTTTAAAATTTGATACAATTAATTCTGGTAGGTGGCTTATATTGTTTAATCTCAAAGAACACACAGTTATGACCCCTGTTAATGCAACTTTTTTGTCTATTATTCATTTTTCAGGCACTCCATTTGTGAAAGTTCTCCAGGCTAACGGAATCCTTCCTGGTATCAAGGTAGACAAGGGTGTTGTCCCATTGGCCGGAACTAATGATGAATGCACAACACAGGGTGAGTGTACATAGATTCTTGTTGGATGATTTTGGGTTTACACCATTAACGGTATTTCAGACATATCATGGCTGTCAGAGCACAAACCCATGCTCCTGTTATTTTCTCACTGGTACTGTCAAATATTTTTAACACTTTCCAGAGAAATAGCAGTTGAAAGGCGCTGTCTTTAGGTCATTCGCGCCCGTCAACTATGATGGCTCTGCAAAGTGTTAGAGGTAACACTGTTATTAAGCAAGGGTTATACCATAAGAACCAGATAGTTGATGGTCAACTCATGTGGGGTACACAATGTGGCTATCATTTGTAAAAGTAGGTGAAAAAAGCAGAAATACCTGTCACCCGGCCATCTTGTTCAGGGTACACAATGTGGCTATCATTGGTAAAAGTAGGTGAAAAAAGCAGAAATACCTGTCACCCGACCATCTTGTTCAGGGTACACAATGTGGCTATCATTGGTAAAAGTAGGTGAAAAAAGCAGGAATACCTGTCACCCGACCATCTTGTTCAGGGTACACAATGTGGCTATCATTGGTAAAAGTAGGTGAAAAAAGCAGAAATACCTGTCACCCGGCCATCTTGTTCAGGGTATACAATGTGGCTATCATTGGTAAAAGAAGGTGAAAAAAGCAGAAATACCTTGGCCATCTTGTTCGGACTTAAAATTGTAAACATTGGTCTCGTGGTGCCTGGCCTGTTTCATGTTCATAAATAAATGATGAGCAAACTGCTGTTGTAATACAACTGGAATATTGCTGAAATTTTGTTGTATCCCAATTTAAAAGAAATGTTATTTGTTACATACAGGTCTGGATGGACTCTCTGAGAGATGCGCCCAGTACAAGAAGGACGGCGCTCAGTTTGCCAAGTGGCGATGCGTCTTGAAGATTGGGGCCAGCAACCCTTCATACCAGGCCATGATGGAGAATGCCAATGTCCTGGCTAGATACGCTTCCATCTGTCAAATGGTAAGTTATACCATATCTCAATAAAGGGTGTATTTTGGTTGCGAATAAGGACCATTTTGATTTGTTGATGAGGGAATAATTGGATGCATGAATAAGAATTAGTGTAAAACAGGCTGGGGAATGACATGACCAATGTTTAAGATTTTATGTCTGAAAATGATGGCCACACCCAGTTATTTTTGCTTCTTTCACCTATTTTTTGCATTGATAGCCACATTCTGTATCCTGCATTACTTGACCATCAACTTTCCAGTTTTGGTGGTATATGATAAACCATGCTGGATGATGCAGCCATCTTTTTCGAACAAAAAATCTTAAACATTGATAACATGTTTCTCCCATTTGAAAAATATACAGACAAACGATAAATAAACTCTCATAATAATGTGCATGGGCAAGACAAAGGACATCTTTATGAGTTGTTTTGCTTCAGTACTTGACAATCTCACTGTTCAATAATAAAAAGTAGGGATGGGAACGAATAGTGAAATCACTATTCGAATATTCGACTAGAACTATTCGAATATATTCGAATATTCGATTTTAGAATTCGTTTTGATGTCCGAATGTCTGCATGTCCGAATACTAGTACACTAGTCCTCTGTTCAAACCTTTTGTGTATAGCCGATATTTGTATACATGTACGTGCATGCAATATCTTGCCATTCAAGTGATTCAGTAGGTTGGATGTTGTATTCTTGAATACAAAGTCCTGGTTACACAGGTTACAGGTCGCCTTCGACTTGTCGGCAGAACGAGTAAAGTAATTCCAGACACATGATGGAGACATTGTGATGTTTATCGAATAAATGTAGAAATTAGAATGAAGATAAGTTTGACAAATTATTCTGAAGAAAAATATACTTTCTAACACATTATTTGATTGGTCTTCGTGCATATGCAATCATGATTACGATTGGTTATTGAAAGAGAAATTGTTTAATTTCACGACAAACAAGTTACGTGATTGGTTGACACTGACAATTGTCAATTAGCGTGATTGACTTGTTTTGGATAATAAGGAGCAAGTGCAGATCATTAAGGTGTTAGATTTAGCGGCTTAAAATCGACTATTTTCACACTTAGGAATTAATCGTTTTGCAAACTGTCAAAAGATGTGGTAATTTGTCACAGGTGTTTTACTGTGTGACATACGTTGTAAAAACATCGTAACTGCACCTGGGAGCTAGGCACGTTCTTCGATATTTGGGATCGGTTTAGAGGAAGAAAATGAAAATAAAACAACATTATTTTTGATTGAATTTATGGTAAACATACAGTAATATGGGTTCATTAAAATCGAATATTTGAATACTATTTTGCTATTCGAATATTCGACCCGCTATTCGAATATTCGAATATTCGTTCCCATCCCTAATAAAAAGATAAATGAATTAACCATTTCCATCATTAATGCACATTTATCAGGCAAGGATAGCAGACGACTAAAACAGTTTGGGTTTAGGAAGAGGATTTATTCTTTTGTCTCATTTGTTAATACCAAATGTTACTCAAAGGGTAAAGATAACATTTTTTTATATGCAATAACTGATGTCTGCTTCTGTTTTTGATATGGATAGTCTGGAATTTCTGCATTATATGGAAATCTGATACTAAGGATAGTGAATGAGTAACTCTAGCCCTGTTCACTAGAACATATTAACGTATGCTTATTGAATATTCATCAGAGAATAACAGGCTGTCTCTTGTGGTTAGTAAGGAAAGACTTTAGAGATCGATTAAGATATATAATATACAATTCCAACTTCTCAGAATCCCACATGTATCAGACACTGATCTAAAAGTTCCCCCTATTTGTCCTTGATACATGTACTAGCATTTGAGTGCTTGAATCATTGAACATATCTATGACATCATGTTTGGGATGTATTTAAGTATTGTACCCTTGTCAATGTGTTACAGTGTTAGGTTGGTGTAAGTAATGCTTTGAGGAAAATATCTTTCTTAAGTTAATAAATTCCAATCTCATTATTGAACTAGTCTAGTGGCCTTTGCTGTAGAGGGAAAGTTTGCTTGTACTCATATATTCGTATCGTACTCTGGGGCCTCTAAGCCTACTGGTAAGAATACCAGACCTAGAAATAGCATTGCCCCTTTCCACATGAGTTCAAAACCTGGTGGAGGCATATTGGATTATTTATGAGTGGTAGTTTCCTAGTTGACTAGTTCTACTCATTTTGACCAGTCCTTGTGATCAGTCAAGTTTAGAATATTCCTCCATTGTTATGAGCCAGGAATAGCAACATTATCAACAATATCAAATCCATATTATTAAAATTGCACCGTAGGCCGGGCCGTTCTCAAAAAAAACTTTCTCTATATATCATACATTGGGTAGTTGTGTACTGCAGTGTTAGTTATCATCTATAGATCATATGGTTGGCAATAATGCATGGTTATAACATGTACAGTTGGACTGGTGCCAAGCATTCCCGGTACCATGTTACTCTGCAATGATCATTGGGTGTATATTGGTTACCTGTAAGTGGGGGAATGTTCCAGTGAAGCTTGGAGGGGGGGGGAGTGTGTAAAGGTAGAAGGAAATGTGATAAAAGTCCTTCCTGATTTACCCTCAACCCTTTACTTATGACAGGTGACTTAACTCTTTCTTATAAGTTGGAATGGATCTGGGAAACCATTGTGACTTAACCCTTTACCTTAAGGCCAATTTTCAACTGTCCCAAATTGAAAGAGTTTGAAGACGACATTTCAAAATATGATGAAATTGAAAAACAATCTTCTGATAGGGCCGAAAACATTGTGGGAAAAGGAGAAATTACTTGTTAAGAGCAATTTCTCCTTTTCCCATAATGTTTTTCCAGAGTGGTCTGTATCTAAGTGGTAAAATGTCGTTACTAGTTGGTAATGGGTTAACACTTTCTTATACAGTCGAGCCTCGATAGTCTGAATCTTGTTAATCCGTATTATTCGCCATCCAAACAGAATTTGTAGGGAATGGTCCTTCATTGATTCCACTGTTTAATCCAGAAAGTCCACATTCCGGCTCCGGACAACAAAAGTCGGGAACCATGCCTAACTTCTAATAGTATATGCGCACGACTAATCCGAAAACCAGCATAATGATTATTTTTCGCGGTTACCTATGTTTAATGACGATACGGTAATTCAACATTCACACCTTGGCAAATTCGCATGTATGCTTCATAATAAAATGTCACCAAGCGTAGTGTAATCAAAGGTGTTGATTGTTTGTAAATCGGTCATTTAGTCAGTTAACTGGTCTAACCTTATTGTAATTATCGTCGCATGCAGAAATTCAAGTTTGTAAAAGGTATTACCTCGCTGCATTGACAGCGATCAGGAGACAATGTCTGGCAATCATTTTCAACTAATACGTTTTTAATTTTACTTCATAGTAATTATTATGAAAAACTGTGCATAGGTTAAGATTTTACTGGAAACTAGCCGATTGTTTATTCCGGATTATTCGTTAATACAAACATTACTCCTGGGAACGAAAGTGATAAATGAGGCTCAACTGTACTGTAATGCACCTGAGAAACCATTGAGAATTAAAGAGAAATTTCCTTCTATGACTAGGAGTTTGTCGAGATACAGGAAATAATTATAGGCTTTTATTATTTTCTCTATTAGCCATGATTAAATTTACCGGTAGTTACGATGTTGGTGTCAAACAGATACCCACAAAAATGGGTGTTTTTACTGGTCATGTATCCAGGAAGCAGTCATCAAGATTAAATTTGATAAGCTTCAAGTCTCTGACAATTATTACAACATTTTTTAAAAAATAAAACCCAATGAGGAGGGTAAAAATGGAGGGAATGTGATGAATGTTGTCTGCTGCTATTAGAACCTCACTCCAGAAACAAACACAGGGGTACAGGTCATAATGGGTGTAGGACAATTCCCCACTAGGACAATTCCCCACTAGGACAATTCCCCACTAGGACTATTCCCCACTAGGCCGATTCCCCACTAGGACTATTCTCCACTAGGATGATTCCCCACTAGGATGATTCCCCACAGGACAATTACCCACTAGGACAATTACCCACAGGACAATTACCCACTAGGACAATTACCCACAGGACAATTACCCACTAGGACAATTACCCACTATTTCATCTAAAACATATAGTCAAATTGATTGGTTTTTTATCTATAATGTAGATTTTGCGTTATATACGTTATCTGTAATCATTAACAATGAAAACAAGAGTGGAAAATTATTAAAATAGAGATAAGAAGCATCGTTCCTTTTTCTTCTGCAAAACTTTATACTGATAAAAGAACTATACAGAATGCATGTAGCAATTTATTATCAGAAGTATTGCAAAAGTCAAGTTAATATCAATGACCAACTAATTGGACTGTTGATTTAAAATTTTAACCTAATATGAAATATTTACTTTGCAAATATTGAAGATTCTAATTAAAAGACTCTATGTGAATTCAAATGATATTGATTTTTAAATGCTTACATATTTCAAATGAATGGAATGTACGGTCTTATGGGATAAAATATAAGGAAGCATAGGGATGATAAACCAATTTTAAGAGAAATAAGAAATGAAGAATTAAAATGTGAAATCCAACACAGACTTAAAGCATGTACATTATTGATTTATCAAATATCAATTAAAGACCTCATAAGCAAGTTGTGGCTAAAGGATGATTAAAGTTGTGGAGCCAAGCAATCATTTATTTAATCATAATCCAAAATTAAAAAGCTTACCAAAATTTAAAGGCCCATTAAAGGAGATTAATGCTATATCAAACTATATTATTTGGTAAACTGTTGGACAGATTCAAATAGTTATCACCAGAAAACACCATCAGCACAACTTAAATGTGAAAGTAAACCAGAAGTAACCCAGATGAGCAAGTTTTATGATTCGGATTTCCTGATTCTTCACCTCTGACCTTGACAGTTGATACACACATTTTTGAACCGACCAATCAGAATTCCTTATTTTGAATATGTAAACAAACAAGTTGTTGATAAACATGATTGAATTGGAGACAACGAAATTTCAAGCACAAAATAACTTATTCTAAATGAGTTTATTTAATAGGGTCTCAATGCATTCCTTAACTAATTCTCATGACTTTGATGAACATAATAAAAGAACTACATATGTTTTTTTCAGTAATTTATTTGTACTCCTCTCCTTTGATGTGCCTTTAAATGTATCAATAAATCTGTTTTCCACTAATCAATAAATGGGTTGAGTATTATTGATAGGATAGTTGAATTGCAATCCATTATTTTCTACATTACATTATGCGCAAATAATATGCTTAAATCCATGATCACTGATTTTTTTATTAGTTTTGATTTATTGCCTTAATAGTAAAGATTCATGAACATATAAAAAGATATATTTTATTGCTATTATTTATTTAAAGTGGGGAATTGTTCCCATTCTCATTACAAAAAGATTATTGAATGGACCAATCTTTTGACCTTTTTTTCAATCATGTGTTATTTGTTTGGCTATTGTAATATAAACATATTTTCATGTGTAAATTGAAGATAATGGTTTGAAAATATATTTTAATACTTCTTTAATTCAGATTCTTGAAAAAAACAAGTTTTATGACCATTTCATTTTACCTGTGGGGAATTGTCCTACTTGACACAAATGTGGGGTATTGTCCTGTGGGTAATTGTCCAGTGGGTAATTGTCGTAGTGGGGAATCGTCCTAGTGGGGAATTGTCTGTACCCCTGTCATGATACCTGTATTAACACTATATATATATAGTGTTATTACAGGTATTATGACCACGTTTCCCGGTCCTCAGGCTGAAAGAGACTGTTAGCTAGGGGGACCAGCATCTATACACCTATTTGGACTTGCCTTCTAGAACGAGAACCAGGCCTGTATATGAAGTCTGAACCAATCTATAGGAAATGACTTGTTGGCATGCAGCCAGGATGTATAAATAACTGGTGTATTCTTCCTGAATACGCTTTATTGAATTGGACTGAGATTCTCCTATACATTAACCCTTATGGTGCTGGAACCGACTTCATGCTTTCGCAAACTGGTTAGATTCAGGCCAGCCGCCAAATTGATTGGCGACTGGCCTGTGATCTGACCTGGTTGCTTCTCTGAGTATCTTTCCTCTTCAAAATTAAAATAATATTTAAGGTTTTGATAAGCAGATGCCATAATAATCTAATTTTCGAAAACTAACCAGCATTCCAAGGGTTAATGAGCCACATCAGTATTCTTATAGCAGAGGACTTTAGAAAATATGCAACAAAAGAATAACTGTTTGTGACAGGTTATTTCTCCTTTTTAAAATTATAGTTTTTCCCTAAATGGCACAAAGAATGGTGTTGTTTTAAACTGAACTAATGTCATTTGCTGTTGATTTTATTTTGAAGTATCAAAATATCACATAAGGATACCTGTTCATCTAAATTGAGTTGATGACTTTATGTCTGCTGCATTTATATTATTATTTTTTATTTATTGCTTTTGCAGCAGAAAATCTTTGGATTTGAGAACTTCGGAAGGAGTCATATCGCATTCATCATCTTAGACATGAATACATTAACCTGTAACTTCATATTAAACAGTCCTTCATTCATGAACATGCAGAGCTTTTTTGAGATTTTGTGACTGGGCCAAATTGAAAGCAACAACAGACAAAATCTTGATTGCTCGAAAAATGACGCTTTCTGTTTGACATTGGAAAGATTGGTTTATGCCAAAATGAAAAGTTGGCTGCCCATTTCATGACTTACCTTTCCTCACTTGTTTATTTCCTGAACTTTCTGTTGTATGTGTGTGAAAGTGAGTGTATACATTGATGAAATAAGTGTGAATAAGCTATTGTGACAAAAAGACTTTTGGCTTATAGCCAGATGTTAAAGACAAGGCATATTATTTTGTTCTGGTATGCAGTATTGCATTCAGGCAGTTTATATTCACCTAGATATAAACCTTTACATTTCTTCAGCATCCTTAATGTGTAAATACTGTTATTGAAGAAGGATATTCAAATTCAAGTTAATTCATAATAGTTTTAATTGTTATAAATAACTATTTTTTTTTCTTCGTCATCTTAATGATAAATTTTAATAGTAATGGGAAGAAATAACTTTGACAATAGATGGATGAGTAATTTGACCATCTGTCAATTTTTTTTTTTATAATGGCTTCTCCTGTTTTATGTAAATGCATGTACATGTATAAGGCCTAAAAAGAAAAAAATGAAAAAATTAACAGGATGTTTTATATGTTTCAGAATGGACTGGTACCCATTGTTGAGCCAGAAGTTTTACCAGATGGTACCCATGACCTGGCAACAGCACAGAAAGTAACCGAACAGGTAACCAGCTTAGCACATTGATACTGTAAATGACCTCATGGTGTGTCATGAAACACAATTTATTCATTAAGATGGCATCTTATCCCATTTTCAATAAAAGAAATAACAATAGTTTAAATGAGTGTGGAAAAGAGAAGATAACATCATTGGTTTACATCGTCCTATATTTCCTCATTAGATTAACTCTTTCACTGTCAATATCACCAATCAGCAACTTGCTGTAGACTGCCAATATTGCCAAAGGCGACTAAAACATGTGATTTGGTTCTGCATTATTTTCTACTTTGCAACAAACACCACATTTTGTTTTCATTTTGTTTGTTTATAAGAATAAATAAATATAGCTGGATAAATAGAATGGATGATTGGTGTCTTTGAATAGAAATAGTTATGGGGCTCAGCTTCAGATTGTTATAATATTTCTAAACCTTGCCCGATAACATTTCCGATTCACCAAGCCAACCATCTATTCTCTTTATCTAATTGTTTTTTCCAGGTTCTTGCATTCCAATACAAGGCTCTTGCTGACCACCACGTGTTCCTGGAGGGAACACTCCTGAAACCCAACATGGTGACCGCCGGTCAGAGCTGCCCAACGAAATTCACAGCTGCCGACATCGCCAAGGCAACAGTCACTGCTCTCAGCAGGGGTGTACCACCCGCAGTTCCAGGTATGATCCATGATTTAGCAACTTTCTCATTTAAATGTGATTTGCGTTACATAGGATGGTAAGGGAGTATTGAAACAAAGTGTAGAATTCTTCTTTCTGTAAGAGCTGTTTTATTTTAAATGTATCATTTGTTCAACTTTCATTTTAATGCTTTAGAAATGGATTTTATCTTAAATCTCAAAAACTTACGGAATGCCAATGGTTCTATCAGCCTTGACCAGCCCTTATGGGCAGTTGAGTATGGGGTGTTCCTCCATCATTAAGAGTCGGCCATCGCTACATAACTGAAATAATGTTGATGTGATGTGAAAATCTCAAAAAATTGAATTGTTCATATTACATGCATTGTTGCATCCTGTTCCATGGCTTTTTTTTTTTTGGCAAGACCAAATATCCATTATTGGGGAATGGATGAATAAACTTTTCTGATCCACTGAAAATCATTTTCATGACCTTAGCACATTCCCATGATTTTGTTTATTGATGTGAAGTGAACCTTTGAGCCTGTCATAGCTTCTATGGTAAAGCTGGTTTATAAATAAACCCAGGAAATCCTTCTCCCCCACCATGCTAATGTCACATGACAAGAGCTTTTAAACGTTTCCAAAGACCCATGTGTTGATGTTATCTAAATTCTAAGTTTAGATCATTGTTTATGAAAAAAATAATATGTTTGAATTGTTTGCAATTTCTGCAATTTAAATGTTTTGTACCTTTTCTGTTCGGTTATTTACTTGGTTGGAAAGCTGTCAATCAACTATTTCTTTAGGAATCTATGTTGTCAGTTTACAGTAGAAGACAATATACAGTGAAGCCTC
Source organism: Cerastoderma edule (assembly GCA_947846245.1). NCBI lineage: Eukaryota > Metazoa > Mollusca > Bivalvia > Cardiida > Cardiidae > Cerastoderma > Cerastoderma edule. Next base: position 23,831,797 of record OX401411.1, read on the forward strand.
GTTTATCCGGACCCCGATTATCCGGATGTCTCGCAATCCGAACGAAATTGTGAAGGAATGGAATTATTGTGCAGAAATTTGCCAAACCAATTACCAAAAAAAAGTCGACACATGACCACTTTGTTGCAGACTATACTTGAAAACATCGTGGGTAAAGGAGAAATTGCTCATGACGAGCGATTTCTCCCTTTCCCACGATGTTTTCCGCCTTATGAGAACATTATTTTTGAATTTCATCACGTTTTGAAATTTCGTCTGCAAACTCTTTCAATTTGGGATGGTCGACACATGTGCATACAGACCGATTATGTCTTAATGTGTATAAGAACATGCTCTGCCACATTAGTCCAGACTATTCGGTAAACCAGGCATTTTGATGTGAACGGACATGTTCGGATTAACGAGACATCACTGTATATGTATAAAAGCTAAAATCCCAATCTGTGAGATAGTCCTTTTAACACTATGCACACATTCTGTCATGCCCTTTAGTTCTATGTGGGGTGGCTTCCATTGCCTAGTGTATATAGTCCTTTTAAAACTATGCACACATTCTGTCATGCCCTTTAGTTCTATGTGGGGAGGGGGGCCCCATTGCCTAGTGTTTATAGTCCTTTTAACACTATGCACACATTCTGTCATGCCCTTTAGTTCTATGTGGGGTGGCTTCCATTGCCTAGTGTATATAGTCCTTTTAAAACTATGCACACATTCTGTCATGCCCTTTAGTTCTATGTGGGGGGCCTCCATTGCCTAGTGTTTAAAGTACAGAAATTGAAATTTTATGGCCCCTCTCCGTGTGTCTTCAAATCCATGTGAGGAAATATGGATTTTCATGAGAGGTAGGCTCTCGACTGATTATGGAATGCCAATGGTTCTACCCGGCTTGACCAGTCCTTATGGGTAGGTTGAATATGGGATCTTCCACCATCATTAAGAGTCTGGCACACAACATAACTAAAATGATGTTGATGCGATGTAAAACCCATATATAAGTTAGAGTGGTCTAGGGGAAGAGCGTCGGCTTCCAAACATGAGGGGCTTGAGAAGTGGGTATCAACCATGTGACCTTTCATTGATCCACATTTGTCACGAGTACTGGTTATGTATCCAGGAGGCAGAATCCAGAGTGATCGATGTATTTAAGTTATAAGAACTTCCTTCACAATTAATGTAAAATCAATTAATTTAAACACTATATAACATAACATAAATTTATTAGAACTTAGCCACATAGGTACGAACATAAAAAAACCAATAGACATTTGAAGTAAAACCCATACAAATTACAATATATTTGAGATGGTTAAAGGATTGGTAGGGGCCTCCGTGGCCTAGTGGTTAGAGTACAGAACTTGAAATCACATGGCCCCTCTCCGCGTGGGTTCAAATCCTGAGAGGGATATGGATTTTCATGAGAGGCAGTCTCCCGACTGACTTACGGAATGCCGATGGTTCTACCCGCCTTGACCAGCCCTTGTGGGCAGTTGAGTATGGGGTCTTCCTCCATCATTAAGAGTCGGGCATCGCTACATAACTGAAATAATGTTGATGTGATGTAAAACCCATATAAAAAAAAAAAAAAAGGATTGGTGCATATGAGTATGAGAGTGGATAAAAAAGACCTTAAATTTAAGGACAATGTATCAAATAAAACTAACTATTCTGTCTAGAAAAAAAACTGATTCTTTCTTGGAATGCATTTTTTACAAGGAAATCCAAGTTTAAAAAGAGTTTGTTTATATAGATAAATAAAACTAGTTTTATATTCCTCCCTTGTCTTTCAGGCATCACATTTTTGTCTGGTGGCCAGTCTGAAGAGGATGCTTCTGTAAACCTGAGCGCCATCAATGCCTTTAAGGGCAAGAAACCCTGGGCACTGACCTTCTCCTATGGTAGAGCCCTCCAGGCCAGCGTGTTAAAGGCATGGCAAGGCAAGGACGAGAATGTGAAGGCTGCACAGAAACAGCTGCTTGACCGTGCAAAGGTAAGGTTTAACCATTACCAAACAATAAAGACATTTGACCAGTTTGTTGCAGACAACTCTTGAAAACATTGTGGGAAAAAACAAAGTCAAAACTTTGCTCTCACACAACAATATTAGTCACCTACTAAAATAATTTCATCAAATTTTAATCAATTAAATTGTGGTCTTAAATTGATGTAAATTTCATATTGACTTAAGCCATTTTCATCACATTTTGAAATGTCATCTGCAAAATCTTTCAATATGGGACAGTCAAAAATTTTGCATTTTGTAAAGGGTTAACCCTTAGAATGCCTTGATAATTTTCTTGGATCTGATTATTGTGTCGTCTGCTTTCCAAAACCATAAATATCTACTTAGTTTTTATATTTTAATGAGGAATGATACTCAGAGTAGCAAACGGTTAGATCACAGGCCAGCCACCAATTTACTTGGCAGCTGGCCTGTATCCAACCTGTTTGCAAAATCATGAAGTCAGTTCCAGCACATTACAGGTTAAAAAAAAAAGCATGTAACATTGGTTGTCAGAAAAAGACTTGAATTGTCTTTAGATCTTCATTTCATCTCGGAAGCCATCAACTTTATCCAGAGGCGGGTATATGATAACTCATGCTTTATAACGGTGTTACGTCTAACACTCTGCAGAGAAATCACAGATGAAGAGCGTGCATGTCCAAAACAGTCGGTTTTGGAACACCTGGGCGCTGCCATCCTGTTCGTACATAAGATCTCAAACATTGGTCATGTGATTCCCTCATCTGATGTTAACATTCATAAATCCCCTTGGTTATTATTTCATGAAATGTTTACTAAATGAACTTGTTTCTATTTCTAGGCCAATGGTCTTGCTGCATGCGGACAGTACAAAGGAGATATCAAGAGCGCAGCCGATGACGAATCTCTGTTTGTTGCCAAACATGCCTATTAGATCTGTGAATTTTACCAAGGAACATTGTTGAGACAAAAACTTTTTTATATGTTGTTACAACTGTTGTTTTTCATTTTATTTTTTGGTGGGAATTGAGATTTTTTCTTTCATCTGATTAGAATATGAAGGTTTTAGTAGAATCAACAATGACAGTATACCTACCTGTATGTGTATTTTCTTTCTACTTGTTGCAATATTGATTGAGGTACATAAATTATAAATACAGTTTTTTGAAATTTGAATTGACTTTGTATACTTATTTCAATATCAGTTAGAAATTGTGATTCCTTTTACAACCATCTATGAGTTCTTTGCTATTTTTGAACCCTTGAAGTTGAACATAGACCAATACTGGCTTTGTTCATACTTGAGCTTTTGCATAATTGAAAGCCAGCGTTATGTATATTGACAACAACTTTATGTTTCCCAAAAGGATGAATATTATTAAATTTGCATCGAATCTTTTATAGGAATTGAGAATCTGCACATGTTTATCACTATGTAGAAAGGTGTATTCATAGGTTTTGTGAAATCCTTGTTAAAGTTTTATCAATGAAAAGATAGAAACTTGGTTATACAAGTTTTAAGAACTTAATCTTTAGTTATGAAATTTTTGATGCATTTTTTTCTTTTTCGATTCTCTTTTTATATACAACAGCGTGTATCTTGTACATGATGTAATTCTCTTTTTTTGTTATTTGATTTATTCTTGTGTGTATGGGTTTTCTTTTATACACCTTTTCACACACTTAGATAGAATCTCAAGCAGTAGTGCTGTAAATTACAAACTGTCACAACATTGATTCGTCCAAGGGGTTATCGTGTTTGAGTATTACTTCACCTCTTACCTCTCCTCCCCATATTGAATTACTTTTTGTTTTAATACCAACAACACCCAACTTGTGCTTTAGGAGGAAGATCCATCATCTTAGTGCTATTTTTTATGTTTATAGTTATATCTAAAATTGACAACATGATCCATTTCTTTGCTTCATAGAGACTATTGTTGGAATCCAGGCCTTGTTACTGTGCACAGTCTTCACCAAGGCAAAACATTGCACACATGTACTGGAATAGTGACAGGTTTTTTATATACATGTATGAGAAGTCTTGGTAAGGTGGATTATGCTTCCCTTTATCCCACTTTAGATATTAAATTATTGCTTTAATGGCATTTGTTCGCGTTAATTTTCTTTCTTTTTTGATAATGTCTTTATTTCCAAGGGAATGGGATTTTTTTTCTATGGGGCTTGACACGTTTTTTTTAATGATTTCTAAGGTACATGACAGGGATGGCAAAATTCCTTTATTTCATTTCATTCACTTGTCCAGAAATGCTAAAATTGTTCGACATTTGTCCTTGAAATGGTTATATTATGAATTTCAACAAAAGTTTACTTGTCTGTTAAAGCTGCTTGCTCACAGATGTATGGAAATTTAGATGTCAAAACTTTACAGCTTACTGTTTTATGCTTGGCACTTGAGACTAGCCATTGGAAGCAAAATGATTAAGGATTTAAGTTTTTTAGAGCCTGTTTAGAATTTATTGATATGCATTCACACCAAAAAGGTTGCAATGGTTTTGCGATCTACCACATATAGACTGTTGTTGCTTTGATAAACTCATGCTTCCTGAATTAATGTTGCTTTTAATTATTCCTTTTAATTGTATTTTATGCAAAAATACCATATTAATAGTTTCAACAACATTTTATTTCTATCTCAAATTTTCTCATCTGTGAACAAGCACTTTAAGACTTTTGGACAAGCTGGGCAATACGGACATTCAATTTTGCCACCCTTGCATGTTTAACACTTCAATGTTTTCTATGTTTGCACTTGCATCAGGACTACTCTTTCTTTTTACCTGGGCTTAACTCTGAAGTCAGTGTAAAGCCATCTTTATCACCCTGAGTAACATGAAGGGAAGTCATTACAACCATTGTATCATTTTGTACGTGTCTGATATGAACCTGTGCAGTCTTTAACCATCAACCTGTTGGCTCTAAAGTGTTTAACCCTTAGAAATTCTGGGTAAACTTCTAAAAGCAAATAACTTTGTGTCGTCTGCTTTCCACAACCTTAAATATCTGCTTAATTTTGTTGAGGAAAGATACTCAGAGTAAAAAGGTTCCAACACTAAGTTAAGAGTCAAAGGCATTCATTAAATCTGAAGGCTTGGACGCTTGCAAAAAATGTCACAGAACCTGACTATGGCTTCAAAATCACCGAAGCAGTCACCTTCAAGCTGAATAACCGATTGGCAATGGTTCTGTTTAGCTTGATGAATGCCATATTGACCGTAAAGCTTTTCAGTCATGTGACCATTTCAATGCTTACAGTGGCGTCTCAGAACTCGTAGGTGGGCGTTCCCGACTCGAGCATTATCGGTACCTCTGGTTTCGTGGGAGTGTCATTTTGCAAGACACTTTGGAGTCGTAGCCTGGTACTGGTGAATTCAGGACAGCCGTTACATTACTGAGAAGTTGTTTATACGGCTTTAATGACATTGTCGTAAAAACCCATAAAATCAAATGAAAAATTAAGCTATAGGTCTCCCTCAATCGATTAGAGCCAGACATGTATATCGCTATATAATTAAAACACATTACAAGATGTCCAAACCCAGTTAAATTAATTGGTTTAGACTCGGAGAGTATGGATGGATATAAGAACTGTTGCGTCAAAACAACTGTCATGTTTTGGATACGAGGTTCAATCACAAAGGGAAAACGAAGAACTTTGCGGAAGGAACATGCCCAAGCAGGGTACTGTACCTTGAATTGTTGGCGTGTAGGTCTTGCTGCCTGTCCAGCCCTATCACGTTTTCATGAGAGATAGTCTCCCAATTCACAATTGACTTACGGAATGCCGATAGTTCTTCCCGACTTTATCTGCCCTTTTGAGTAAGGGGTCTTCCTCCATCGTTTAGTGTCGGGCATCGCAACATAACTGAACTATTGTTGAAGTAATGAAAAATCCACTGAGGTAAATAAATAGCGTATATCCCGCAATTTTGAAACACCTTCTGTGTCGGATAACTTCGGTCGTTCTCGGTATACATCGGTCGGGGCCGGAACTATTCGCATTAAACCGATAGTTCCGGCCTAGACCGATGTTTACTGAGAATGACCGAATTCACACAATGACAGAATGAGTTTCAAAATGGCGGATTATGAGTATTCTTCCTTAAGAAGTCAAAGTGACGTGACTCGTCTCTTCCAACTGAATAAGGGGTTTACATGTGGAAAAGCAGTCCGTGATTTGGAATCCATATTGTGCACATGTACTTCGATGAACAAACACCAGATATGGAGTGATCGTTAATATGACAGTTCTCTAGTAGGCATACATATACTTGAAAGAGGTGACGCTATTTTCTTTACTTTTAATTAATACTTGTTAGAAACCATTGTGGCAAAATGATACGTTTCTCATAAGGAATAATTTATATCCTTACGTCACATAATTTTTAAAGCCTTCTACAGCAGATGTCACATAAAGTAGTATCATAGTTGAGAATGGGATAAACAAAAATCTAACTTAAAATTCTTAAATGGGGATGGTATTTTATTTAAATCGTTTACGGCCGATATTTAAAAATGTGACAGCTTATGTGTTAGAAATTCTCCTCTAACTTTTCGCTCTCTATACTCACCCTTATTTCATTGCAACGTTTGCAGCCGACTTGATAGCATGGTAACGAAGATGGGGTTTTTACATTCCATTCTAAATTTGTCGACTGCAGTTTCTTTGAATTTGGATCAATCACAAAATTCCAAAAGAGGGAGTTGGTCAGAGGATTGATAGTTTCGTGGAACCAAACTAATGTTACGTATAGGATTGTCCGACTTGGAATACATGGGACTGTCTGTCAAAGTTTCGTAACTATACGTTTACAAAATTGCCGTACCATTTTTAATCTTGAAACTTAAAGGTAACCTCTGTGGTCGGTAGAATGGCAGTTTCACGGGACTACAAGAGCTACAATCGGAACTACTCGTATATTTACGTGATCTGAGAAACACGTTTTCATTGGATAAACACGATGTGTTCAGATTGCAAGAGCTAGTCGCACTTCCACGCTGGGGCTGACCGGAAACTATGGATGAGCGGGTTACATTGTAGTCATCCTGTCATACCATAGGCTTACTTTGAATAAAGAGACTTGTCTAACAAAAATTCGTAACTTAACGTAACTATTGAGTCTCAAAGAGAACTTTGTTTTTGATAACGAAAGATAGACATACATTTTACGTACGATATAAAGTTCACAGGTAGGACTCTTGATCCGTTCACGTATAAGATAACAGTTTTATGAGGCACTCCTTTCCTCTTGATATTTACGTTTCAGTGGCGTAGCTAAGTCATGTTGTAGGTGTACATCATTCTAGAAAGCTGGGGCAAGTTTATCCGGGAAAATTGTATTTCCTATTTTCCATGTGGTGCAATTTAAGGCTGTTTCGAACAAAGAAATAGACATAGATCTCCAGATAAAATACGAAATTCATACGGGACGCTCAATGTAGATCTTAGATTTTCATTTTCTAGGTACAATTTGTGCGCAGGTGCGTACTCCGCGTACAGATAGCTACACGCTTTAATGACATGTTTTTCATTCTGCTGGTGTAATGGCCGAATGATCCAGACGAAGACATTTCAATCTATGTAACACAGTTAAAGCTTGGATCATCCGAGTTAGTTAGTGTAGGGACAATTTCCTTTGCAGAGTTATCGTTCGTTCTTCACTTAATGTGGGATATTGACGGTTACATTATAACTGACCAATGGCGTTTCTTTCAATTCAAACGGGTATTGGTCGTTGTTAAAACGTGTTTTTTTGTAGAAGAATAAAAATGACCTTTTACATAAAACGAACAAGCAAAGAGTACGTTTACGTTTTTATTAAAACATCCAGTATTGGGTAAATCCATCTTATAAAGATGATAGTTAAATACTAACATAGTATTACATTTAACATAACACCAAGCCATCTTATAAAGATGGCTCAAACAACAGCACCTTCAATATGAAGAAAACTTCAATATGAAGCATACACATCCATCTTATAAAGATTACATTCTTACATAGAATTACATTCAATATATAACCAATCCACCTTATAAAGATGACCATTGAAGACAGCAACCAAATTAAAGAACCACGCGGAACCCTCGCCTCGCTTGACCGAACCAAAAAATAAAAACCCAATGCCTGGAGTGTCAGCTGTCACGAAAACAGGAAATCCGATGTACTGCCAAACTAGTGGTAGCGTAGATGACAGTACTTTTTCCTGTCACGTGATCAGCCGACGGTTTGGTGGTTGTTGGAAGGCCAAACATTTAAAGGGACGACGTGGGCCTGGACCATTTAGTTGACGGAGGGAGAAGGGCTAGTCCCTCCCCCTCGTCCTTTGACAACAGCCATGATCTTCTGTCGGGTTCGGGCTGTCTTACATCGTTTCTTCAAAGCCGCCATGTTGGCCTGGATTTTGGCGTCGTCTGGAAGCTCTTTCTTAGCCAGAGATGATTTGGCTCTCTCAACGAGTTGTCGCTCTTGTTCCGCCTTCTGTTCAAGGAAGATCTCTCTGTGAAGAGAGGCAAGATTTATTAGAAACAAGAAAACAATTTGTTGTTCAGATATTTTTTCTTCACTGTCAATGAGGAATCAGGATTAGATATGCAATAAGTGTTTTGAAGAAAGCCATGGTGCATCTGTATATATCTTAGACCCATTTTCGATTCGTTCAAGGCATTGTGCGATTTTAATTATTACACAATTATTACACTATTTGATCCATTGAAGGGCTTATGATTTTCATTTTGACATAAAGAAATCACTCGCTGTAAACTTATAAATAATAACTCGAAACAAGCATCGGTCGATGTTATCTTTATTTTTAAATTCGGATCTGGATTCCATGGATATATACTCTACTGTATCGCGAAGTCGTATTGAATTTTTGATATTTTTTTTGTTTTTTAATTTTTGTGAGTTCCACGGTCCTTTGTTCAGTTGGGTATTTGGGGATAGCCCAAATAGCAGAAAAAAAACCCAGACGGCACTAAGAAAGTTATGCAAAATAATATCGTATCAATAATTTTTATTAGAAACAATAACCTTTCACGAACAATGTCTTCGTTCGTCACAATTGCTTCGTAATCCGAATGGTATATCTTCGTTAAACATGTATATGTGAAGTAAAGAGCTAAGTGACATTCTCTAGAAAAAATCAATGAATTATGTCAAATTTGTTTAACCCTTATAGTGCTGGAACCGACCTCTTGCCTGTGCAAACAGGTTAAATCCAGGTCAGCCGCCAAGTAAATTGGCGGCTGGCCTGTGATCTAACCTGTTTGATACTCTGAGCATCTTTCCTCAACAAAATTTAGCAGACATTGGATTAAGATATTTAAAAGCAGATGGCACAAAACTCTATTTATAGAAAATCACTCGGCATTCTAAGGGTTAACATGCTCACCTCTTCCTTTTGGAGTCTTTGGCCGCCTCGCCCCGCCTGATATTCTCCTCGGCTCTACGAATGTTGGCTTGAAGCGCCCTCTGTTCGGCAGACTGGAGAAGGCTCTGTAAACAAACGGCAGAAGATCTTGGTTTTACTATCTGCATTTGTTACTAACATCTCGTCAATGATAATTCAGTTGCATGCATTATGGTATTTTGAGGCTCTGTGAGTACCGTTTATCTAAACAGTTTATGCAAAAAAGTTCTGTAAGTTCAAAACAACATTAAATCTTATTTCAAAAGTTGGCTAAGCAATATTGCATATTAACACTTGATTGAAATCGTCTCTCCGAGACGCTTCCAAAGTCGTGTCACATGTCAATATTGTGTTTTCATTCAAGATACTATCAATGTTCATCAGTTTCGACTTACGCATATATTCTCATTAAGTCGTTTAGTAAAGCAGTACCCAGGAATTTGCGGTAACGTAGTGGTTAACATCGGGGACGAGTCCCCGACTGTGATCTACTACTCATCGTGGAGTATCCTTTGGCAAAACACGTTTTCTAGCCTTAAACTGAGAGCTTATCAAGGAGACATGTACTATATAACGCTCAAGACTGATCCCTGTGCATTAATGGGAAACGATGCTTAGTCCGACAATACTTTGGATATTATATGACAAAAGACAGCGAATCTATTGCTTTAGATATTGTTAAATACTAAATAATACATTTGTTTATCAATAAAATGCCATTAAAGGCAATAATACAGGAAAAAAGTCAACAATATATTAGAAATAAATAATCTATCTATTTACCTCGACAAACTTGTGTCGGATGGGAGGAAGTGTCCGTATGGCCGGCTTCAGTTCGACCTCGAACGCCACACCCCCAGCGGCAGTCTTCAGATTGGTTATCTCATCTGGAAGAAATAAATAATTATAAGCTTAGGTTTATGATTAATGATTTAAATGTGCTTGTTAACGCATTTAACAATTTGCAAGTCAAAAAGAAATTTCATTAAAACAATACAGTTTTTGTATTGCGGTATATACATAATATCTAATGAAAAATAGTTATTGAACGCCAAACTGAGTCAGAATGATTCAATATATCTAAGTAGATGAACGTGTCTGCACAAATGTTGTGCAATTGATTTCAAAACCGTTAACACGCTTTTGGATCTGAATACATGGATCTTTCATTGTATACATGATCTAAATAGATAGATATACTTGAATACGAACTTTTTTCTTCCATAGGCTACCTTTTAAAGGTCACACAACAAAACATATACCATCCAGTTTTTAATGGAATACAATTGTATTGGTCATATTTATTTACAAATATGAACAAACAAAATTAAAATGAATTATTGAAATACTTAATTTCTTGTTACGATGGTTTTTATAAAAAATATTATAAACCGATACTGAAATTGATTCTTTGGCAAACTGAGCGCCGATGTAAAAAGTTATAGATCGATTTTGGTACCTAATGGATGAAGTGTCTGTTTGTCAAAAGAGAAAATGTTGTCTTTCTGTCGCAACGGAGACTAACATAATTCTCTGCTCAGTATAAATTTGATCTGTGTTAATCCTGGCATTAGGTGTCTTCTTAGCAGAGAGTTTTCTCTCCTTTTTCTCCATCTTATTTTTCTTCTTCTTGCTACGAAGCCATGGAAAGCATGAAAAGCAACCCTTTTTTGAAGAATTTGCAATAGGACGTCTACACCGCTCTACGAACGAAGACGTTGTGAAGAGACGTCGTTACGCTCTATAGATACGACGACGAAATGACGTTAACAAAGATTCCCGTCTTTATATTCATGCGTACATTAACGTAAAGTGAACGCGTGGAACCGTTGTACATAGAGTTCTATCACGTGGCGTTAATCAGTCATTTAACCAATCAAAACTTCTATTTCTGCACATGGTGAATCTAAACAGTTTACAATTGGCACTTGATTTCCCCACAGGGCACAACCCGGCTCTTTTGCAAACACTTTTTAAAAATCTTATACTTTTGTTGGTGACAGTGGTGTAGAGGTAGATCGAGGGTTTCGGGATCGAAACCCCGTTAGGCGAGGTGAAAATTTTCTGGGAATAACCCACAAATCCTTGCGAGTACTGGTTTAGTATCCAGGAATCAGTCATCGAGAGTGACTTTGAACAAGCTCGAAGCTTCCTTCACAATCTATGTAAAACAAATAAGGTTAGGCATATTTTCCTTATTGCTGGGCATCTCAACATAACTTAAATAATGTTGACGCGATAGAAACTCCACATAAATGAATAAAACGGCAAACAAGGACTCAGTTGAGCACGATGTAGAACCATCAAGCTTCTTTCTATCAGTCAGCCGTTAACTCGTTCCTCCTACGAAAAACTTGTACTACCATCTTTCGAATAAAACATTTTTGGGGAGAAACGGGGTGATTGTGAAATAAACATAACACATTAAAGTTCTAATAAACATTTGTTTTTATTTTGATTCCACGTAAATGCAGTCAAAACAAATATGAAAAAACGCTAAATGCAAATTAAAAAATCATAGTCTAATTTTGTTAACCCATTCCATTCCGCCCCATGTAGAAATATGTGGCTGGTCCAAACTTTAAATAGCAACAACAATAGACAACAATACAAATGTAAAACATGCACTTTCCTTAGACATGGGATAAAAAACATTGTGACAAAATGATAAATCCTTTATCACAATAGTCTTTGGACCCTTATAGAGCAGCATTAAAAGTTAAGTATGGTAGAAAAAGCGGTTGACCATTTCAACATAGGACTTATTGCCAACTGGGTATTCTTTTCCAATTGATACACATGGATCACTTTCTAGAGCTGTTGAACTTGTTTCCTGGACAATGAACCCACTTCTTCTTGGCTATCAAACTTGTGCTTTTCCAAAGGAAGTTCCAAAACGAAGTAATTATCCGCTGTCGGGAATAGAACCGGTTTTGCCGTTCTTAGGTCCCAAATATTAAGCAAGACACCGACACGGATCCCACCGATGCAGGATAGTGTTTTACTAAAATACTTCAGGAAAGTAATCGCATAAGTCAAATCTGATGTACATGGATGATATCTTAAATCAAATAGCAATATTGTCAAGTGATACGACATTGTAAGCGTCTTGCAGAGACGGTTCCAATGATGTGTTACTTTGCATTATTCCTTTTCCCAATATTAAAATAAGAGGGAATACTGAATACAGTTTAACTTTTTTTTATTTTGCAAAAGCCGTTTAGCAAAATTGTACCCAGATGCTTGGACGCATATGCGTCGAAATACGAATTGGCTTTGAACAATCGAAACCCCTTAGAACATGCCGAAGAGTTCCGATTGTGCAAACTAGTTGCAGGTTAGTGTAGACATTTAACGCGTTAAATAAAAAGAACAAAAAACAAAACATTCCAACACAAATAATTAAAATCAGCACGACGAAAATGTTGATTGAAAACAAAAATATGCCATTATATACAAGGTATCACAGGTATTGCTCGGCAGCATTTGTACGGTCGGTCCGCATAAATAAATTAAATCAATTAATTAATTGAAATAAAATAAAAAAAATGAATCTACATAAAACACTGATCAATAACCTCACACAAAAATGAAATGAAATACAATATGTAAAGGAATGTTCGCATTACATGTAGGTTACTGTCACATGATAAACATATGCCCTTACATTGTCTTTGAACTTTACCAATCTGCTAATGTGATTCTCTAAAGATCATACACTACCAATAGATACATATGGCAATTTTCTTCCCGCTTTCGAACCACTCGATCACAGATAGCGATCTCCAACTAGATTTTTGTCTCTTTATGGGGATTGAAAAGCAATCGAACTATGTGTGTAGACCAATAACTAACATCATCTCAAACGCTTTCACAGTTAAATACACAAACTCCTCACTGTGATCTCCCCAATGTCTTCTTGTGTTGATTTCTAACCAGTTAAATTGAAAAAAAAATCTTTTTTAACAAATAGAGAACAAATGGATGATCGTTTTGGTGTCGACACCAACTTTAAACGCCATTTTCGATTCTTAGGACACATTCATGTAACATTTTGGGTGGCATCGATCAATCCCATAAAGGGGGGATCGCTGTGATGAGTTTTGAATACAAGCGCTAAATTGTGAAAATCGTCACTTCCGTCCAAATGCATTTGCAAGAGTATTGTTTTGCAATTAAATAAATTATGAACATCATTGCTATGTGAAACATTGCATCATAAGGGGGAGGCATTCTCTGGAAAATCAGATTTACGGCTGATCTACGCCGAGCCGTTATTGGCTTTAACTGTTAAAATACATGCTACTAGGCGTTACGGTGATTCTGCGTTTTGTTCATTCTATAAAGAATAGGATTATTTGATCACAAACAGAAAAGCGCTTTCACTGTTGAAGACAAGCGTTTGTGCCCCGATGTCGGTTGGCTGTTCTGGAGATCGTCACGGCCCGATGAAGCGTGGTATAGGAAGGCGGGCGACGTTCCCTCGAGGCGGACTTACGTCTGATCCGGGCCGAGAGCCGATGGTGATCCGGTGTCGAGTTGGCAATATGCCGCACGTCCGTGTGTAACATATCATCGTCGCTTCCGTCAGAGGACGTCCCACTCCTGCTGGGTAAATGTTCGATGTATTCCCTCAGGGGATCGGAGAACCCCAGGATTATACTGAATATCATGACCCGTCCGTCTTGGCAACCGACAACCACTGTGCGCTCGTCGTTGGAGACCTCGAGACATTCGGCGCGTCCATGAACGTACGCCGAACCGACGTTGTATCCGTCGACGGTTCGAACCACGACGACGTTACGTTTATTGCTGGAAAGCGCAACGATGTACTTGCCTTCCAGTGCAAGACGGCCGCTTCGCGTAAGAATGTTTGTCGAGTCTATCTGCCTGAGGAATGTGAAAGAATCGCCACTGAACACTTTCAAAGATTCATCAATGACAAAGGAGTGGTTGGTTGAGAACCGTAAAGCGTCCAGACACGTTGATGGACTCAGAGCGGACGGGATGTGTTTCAACACGGTCTTCGAATGAACATCGTAAACGAATGCGCCTTTTTCTGTGTTTTTTGGATGAACGATGCCTTTGTCCAATACGAATTCAAACTGTTTAACGTTCTTCACATATACCGCAACAATGTTATTATCGTTCACGGGTCTCGCATCGATGAACTGGTCGAATTCTCCAAGCTCCTCGGCGAGATTCGAGACTCGGAGCAAATCTTGATCATCAGGCGTTTGAGAAGTGTTAAGCGCCTGTATGAAAAGACGCACTTCCGTCCACCTTGAAACCTCCTTGTTGGTCTTGCTATCGATGTTCCGTTTACAGGTCTGGATGATGGCCACGAAGTAGTTGACGTCGTGTTTGGTAAGTATGCAGGGTTCAGAGACGAACTCGGAGCTGTAAGGGAAGTCGATCGTGTAGTTGGACGAGTTTTCCGGGTTGACAATGAACACGTTGTAGATGTTCTCACTCCAGTCATGGCGATTATAAAAGGAACACGTGACGAACGCTGCGACGTCGGAGTTTGGACTGAACACAATGTACCTGTAAAGAAATTAGAAGATACTTACTTGATGATCGAAACGCGATTGGTATCTTGTACAGAGTTTATTCTTTTTCATAGTGAATGTGACGAATTGAGCATTCTGACTTCTTGTAGACACTCAACCACACCTAGTCAGTGCTGAGAAACCATTCTTGATACGATGGGTTTATATAAACGTGTTCGCTGTAATATTACACATATTATCAAATTCGCATTATCGGTAGGTAAATGTTTCATCATGATTTTAATTGTTGTATCTTAAAACGTTGCTTGAGCTAGAATACTTGTCCAACTAATTGACTCCTTTGAACATCACTCTTTATCGATGGTACCTAAGGTATAAAAGAGAAACAGTTTAGTTTGATCAGAACATTTGCAGAGCCTATCACTGAACGATAATTGAAATTGATATCTAGTATGCAAATTTTCCAGGAATTCTTTACATAGAGAGTGAAAAAGTTAGAAAGCCAAACCTGTTTGTCGTTGCATGGAACACTTTGGATACAGTTTCTACCTCCCAAAGCACGTCGTCAGTTAGCGCTTCGAACGTGGAATTTTCACTCGAATTAGGACGGAAGCAGATTTTCGCCCTTGTGACAGCATAAGCGCCATCAGGTGACAGTTTAACGCCGACGATTCGATCTCCTTCGTTAAGGCTGTGCTGAAGCGTCTCCATCACCTTTCCGGAACCAATGCTTACAAGTTTAGCATCTGGGGTCTCGTTGTCATGGGAGATGATGTAGGGGAAGGAGTCTGTCAGAGCCAGTGATTTCACCGCCCCCTTGTGGATGTCAACGGCGTGCAGAACGTCCTGGTCGATGTTGTCGAGATTCCAGACTTGAAACGAGTTGTTTTCCAAGAGTGAGACGACTTTGTTTACCGAGTCCGACGTGAAGATCTTCACCATTGGGGAAATGGTTGACTGTAAAACTCGGACCGGCTCAAACGTCGCCGCGTCCCAAACCAGCAGGTATGTGTAACGAGTCGCTACGATCATTTTATCGTTGGGAGTGAAACCAGCACCGCTGAATACTGAACTGTCATCGACAAACACGCCGGGCGGAAGTTTCTGTATGCGCGCACACACCTTATCTAATTGAGTGTCAATAACGTGCAAGGTTTTGTTGCACCGTACGATGAGCTGTTTTCCCGAATTCGACCTAATGCATTCCTGGGTTGCGAGATCTGTCAGCACGGTCTTGCAGGTGAACTTGCGATTTATGACATTAAAGGTGATGGCTTCAACGAGTTTGCTCTTCGTTAGGACATAGCATTTTGGAGTTTCGTTTATAAACATGATATCATGCAAAACGTCAGTTGCCGTTGCTACGCACCGCCTTGTCATAAGAGGGAGTTCGTACAGAAGAATGCTCCGTTCGGAGTTGAAAGCCAGATACGTTTCGTCCGCACTAATCGCAACAGCATGAGTGTGATAAGTGAATTTGTGCAACAGTTCGCTCCTCTCTATATCAATAACGTATGGCCCCGCCCCTTTATGTAAAGCAAACGCGATATACTTTGAAGAGACATCGCAGTCGGACACTTTCCCTGGTCCAAAGTTCACCTCTCCGTGCTGTACCCCGCAATCTGAACGGAATATCTTCACTTGCTTGTTTTCATGAAATATGTTGATGTATTTCCCATTCCTCGTAGGCCTGACAACTCCAACGGGAAGCATGATATCCGGTCTCTCTTCACCCTCCTTCAGCTCCCACACACGCAGGCGACTGCTGTAGTTTGGTTTGGCAGTTAGCAGTATGCCGTCGGGACTGGAGAAAACGTCGATGTCGATCGGACATTTCTTGTTGCCGCCCACATCACACTCGTACTCCAGGGGACCACCGGGCGCGCTGTAAATCTGACAGTTGGCCACCAAGGGACATGCTCTTTGAGCCTCCAAATCGCACTGTCGAATAAGCTCTTTGATGTGCGGGAATTTACCGATGTGAGAAAGTAGACGACCGGTCAGTTCCATTCCTAAGGCTTTTGGATTATGTAAGATGGCCGATTTGGACATACGAAGAGCATCGCCAACCAATTTGGTTTCTCTATCATCGCACTGACTGAAGTCGGCTAGAACGTTCTCCAGAGAAAACAGTTTGATTTTTGACATGAGGTATTCGTAATTGCACAACAGTGCCGATTTCATGTCGTCGAATCGTTTGCATTGTTGCAAACAATAAGGAAGCTGTGTCATCTTCCTCTTGTTGTAATGCTGGAAAGATCCAAACACGAACGGTTGTTGTAAGAGGTATCTGCAGCTTTCGGCCTCCATGTCCACCAACTTGTACTTGGCCATCAACACAGTAGGGTGTCGGTACGGCTTAGTTTTCGTCCCGCACCAAGTTCCCAAGAAGTAGTCCGACATGTTGTTATATATCTCCATGGCAGCATCGCT
Organism: Cerastoderma edule; assembly: GCA_947846245.1. NCBI lineage: Eukaryota > Metazoa > Mollusca > Bivalvia > Cardiida > Cardiidae > Cerastoderma > Cerastoderma edule. The sequence continues at coordinate 23,849,157 of OX401411.1, forward strand.
GTCGTCATCACAATAACGTCTCTTTGCTTCGTTAGCGAATGCTTTGTACTTCCAGGTCAGAATCGCGATCCCGTCCACCTCTTTTTGTAGTAGGAATGGCGAAAGATCTTGGCGTATCCTAACCCAGTATGCTACTGGGAACCTGTGTATGTTGGGGTATTGATTTCTCTGAACAAAGATATGGCCAAGGACTGAGTTGTCCAACGACAGCACGTCTTCCAGTTCTGACTCACTAAGGCCGTTTTTCGCGGCACTTAGATACCCAAGGACCTTTGAGACGATGATTTTACCATGTGTCTTTTCAACCTTGTCTAACGTTACCCGTACAAAATCATCTACCGAGTGCTCAAGCCCATTGATAGACACATTGTCGTATGACCGCCATTTGGAAACTTCGGCATATACCATCTCACCAAAAAGCGGTAACGACACCGTGTTGAGAGATGTGTGTATACGCTTCCACTGGTTGTAGTTCACGGCTTGTCCCTTCTTTGACATCGTTGTCTTTATCAGGTTTTCGCAGTCTGTTGAGGAGAAGTGTGGCATTCGTATCATACCAACGTCCATCTTGTTCGCAAACCTCTGGAGCATGTCCTCGCTCTGTTCGTCCATTGTAACGATGATTTTGATGTTTTCCGAGAGCCTTGGGGGCAGCCATGTGAGTTTGACACCATCGTTCGTGTCTGAGAGGAAATCCAGCGAATCGATCAGTATAACAACCATCCCACCGTACTCACCACGCTGTACTAGTTCGATAAAGTAGTTCTTCAGTGCGTTGAATTCCGTTGGTATATCCTGTCGGTATTTGCCCATGACATACGCAAGCTGGTGGCAAATGTGTAGAAGAAACGGTTGGATATCCCCCGAACGTCCGGTCTCCAGCATGAAACGTGTGATGAGTGCAGTGGGCATTGACAAATTCCCGTTTATCACAGCTTCGTTAATATCATTAGCGGCTTTGGCAATGAGTGAGGTTTTACCGCAGCCTGATTGTCCGTATATCACTAGAGGATGGTCTGTCTCGGAGAGGAGGTATCCTTTTATTGCATTCAGAATGTCCTCTCTGCCCACGAATGGGGAACAAACCTCCCGCGCTCTACCCCAGTGCTGAGCGACTTCGTGACAGAGTACATCATCGCATATTGAATTAGCTCTATCTGACACACATAACTTCTCAACAGTGTCAGTCACGAACTTGTAGAAATGCTTGCCGATTCCATTGATATAATCACTCGATTTACTTTCTTCAAGTGTGCACCCGTTTAGCTGAATCGCGGCCTTGTATATATTTGTTTCGGGAAGGGATTGCTCGATTTCCCTTTTCATCTTCATCATTCGCTCGGTCTTTTCATCGTCTATAATGCAAGTTCCTTCAATAAGGTCCACGAAACACGACGCATTTTTAGCATGTAGATGGTTGTCGATATTCTTGATATCCCTCATGTAAACGGCGCAGTTCGTCTTTTGCTTGTCCTTTGGGATGGTCAAAATGCCAGCCTGAACCAAAGCACCGAAATCTGAAAGTAGACACAAAAATCAACTGCTAGAATTAGAGAGAATAATAGGATATTGACATCTGTTCATAAGACATACTAATACGAATATGATCTCAAAAATCGTTGAATGAAAATGTGCTTAGATGAGAAAATAACAACATGTTGTGAAAATTCAATCAATATTCTCATTTTATTTAAACACGTTACAGCATAACGCCTTGGTCAGGGAAAATAAACGATGGGATGTGACGTCATATTAGTGCACAGTTTTGAAAATCCACTGCATAGAAGCATGCTGATGTTTCAATGATGAGAAAATAAATGCTGTAACGAATATGTTTTGTTTTGTTTATTCAGTTTTTATATCGCATTAACAAGTATTTTGATGTATAACAATGTCCGGCTTATCACCTAAGACAGAAGACATTTCACTTATTGCAAGAAAGGACGGTTAAGGAAGAATACAAATAATCCGCCATTTTGAAATTTATCCTTTCATCGGAGTACATCGAATAGTTCCGGCCCCGACCGACGTATACCGAGGACGACGATGTATACCAAGAACGGACTGAGTAACCCGACAAGAGAAAGTGTTTCAAAATGGCGAATTGTGAGTAGTCTACGGTAAGACGATAAAACATGAAAATTAAAATCTTTCGCTCCCGTGATTTGAACCCACGCAGAGCTGCCTTTATGATTCAAAATTCTCTACTCTAACCACTAGGCTCATTGAAAAGGGAGTGGGGTAAATAACGCACCCGAGAGTGAGTATTTGATCGCCGAATCCGCCGGAAGTCCCTTTGCAGCACCAGTCGTTATCAAATCTATAAGTTCCGTTTGGACATTCAATAGATCGCCTGTAAAAAAACAAATAGTGTTGTTATACAAAAGATGCCCCCTTCTATTGACATATTCGCGTTTCATTTGAGCATTTCTTTAGAAAGGTCAATGAAGCGAAACTGTTTTACGAAACATGCGCCGGTCGAAAAAAGATCAAACGACGCTCAAGGCTCATATACTTAAACGATGTTTAGCTATAAGATAAGGAACAATTGAAACGCATTATTGGACACATGCAGATATTTTTGTTCTAAATAAGCTAAAGCGCATAGTTTAAATGATATACAGTAGACGCTATTTACCTCCAAGTTGAAGGATCTTATGAAAATATTCGACAGAGAGAGAGAGTTCGACGTACAGATGTCTCGAATATGATATGAATATGACTTGGTACGAAGATTACAGAGGAAGAAATACTGGAAGTGAAACATGTATAGAAATCATATGTCATCCCCAACCGTGAAACCAAGTAGACATGAGTATAAGTATGAGGATATATCAGTCGATGGAGTTACCACAGCAACATGCATTAGTGATATGTATAATACGGCAATAGCTTACATGTAAATCTAACAAAAAAGAGAAAGAAAAAAAGGCTACTTACCGCCCTTTTTCAAACGGAACACGTTTGGTTTTAAGTTCGTATCTCTAAGGTACCACTCTTCCAGAAGCGCTGTGTCTGCCCCCTTGTCAACCAAAGCCGCTTGTATCGCTTCCATTTCATCACAACATATTTCCAAAGGGAGACGACCGTTACCGTATTTTTGTCCGAGGAAGACCTGTGAGTTATATTTCAACTATATGATTTCATGCGTTTCAGTGATGTACAAGTAACCATTTTGCCTTAAAGTGCAACACAGTTTGTACAATGTCGTTTTCTTTTTATAGGCCCCCCAAAAAAATAAAAAGTAACAACCAAGCTTAACCATACAACAAACAGATTCAGTAAAATATATGAGCGAAAAACAAAGGCAGAATAGAAAGGATATTCGTTATAGTGAGAAATGTCAGTTTTGTTTTCGTGCATTCTTTAAGTTTTAACCCTTATAGTGCTGGAGCCGACTTCATGCTTATGCGAACAGGTTAGATCCAGAGCAGCCGCCAAATATATTGGCGACTGGCCTGTGATCTTAGCTGTTTGCTACTCTGAGTATTTTTCCTCAACAAAATAAAGCAGATATTTAAGGTTTTGGAAAGCAGACGCCTAAAAAAATGGTTTTGCAAAACTCACCACACAGTTTGGTCCCATCGATGTATCCTGACAATACTTCAGCTCTTCATGGACGGCGGCCATTTTGAATGGATCATCAGTCGGCATGTCAGAAGCTCCCCAATACATGTCAACCATCTGGGGGATAAAACAAGGACATGTGATTTTCTTATTTCCTAGATGATATCTTGATATTACGAAAATCAGACGACTCTTGTGTTAGACCGTTCACTAAGAAATATGGCAATGCATATTTTTAGCGAACAAATTTAAAAGCTTTTTGGAAGCTTTTAATTTGAGAAAGGCGCAATTTTCGACAGATAGAATATTTTCCCAGTTACCAAGAATATCTTTGTAATGTCTTTACCCTTTCTATGATGTTTGAATTGGTTTCTAGGAGTATGGAGACTTTACCAAAACAAAGAAAGGAAAATGTTGCTAGACGATTACTTAAGACTGATTTGTTTTCACCCTGGTAGTAGGGTTTTCCTTGTGTCCTTTCTTGCTCTGCCTTGCCTTTCTAACACAAAGAAATCACTCTCTTTTCTGGGTAGCGATTACACTATTCAATTGTCCTCTGTTGGTTATAATTTCTAATTCATTCTCCGGAGATCAACATCGACAGAGCTCTAGAAGTTACACGGAAGTCGGAGCTTAATAGTTAGGAGAATTCTCAAGCAGGCCATATATAAGAGATTAAGCTTATCGTTTTAAATAAAAGCTGGATTTATTATCAAAATGGAAACGTCACTTGTAATTCGTATCTAACATTCTTTTGACTTCCATTCCGTGTATCTATTGATGAATCACTATTTTTTTACATGAACAATTTCTACGGAATTTCTGGATGCGTAAAAAGTATCAAGTCAACGTTTTGCGATATATTTATACAGTAAAGCGTATGAACACGTTGTGCGTACCTGAAAATCGACGCCATGGTTATCTCGACAGTACTGTCTTACCAATGGGTAAATGTGCTCGAACAAATAGTTCCTCTCCGCTTCAAAATCTAGAAAGGATACATCATAGAGGAGTCATTGGTGTGCCCATAAACGGCACCCATCTGCTGCGACAAACAAAGAATGCAATCTCATAAATTGAAAGATTTTTATACACTATGGTTGTTTTTTTCTTCTCTTTTTGGATAAAATTGTGTATTTTTTTTGCCAGAACAAAACAAAAAAAGGTTAACTAAGGAGGACGTTATATCCAAGAACAGTTTCTCCTTTGGCAAATTTATATCTATCTTATTACGCGAAAAAAGAAGTTATTTATATATACATGTACATATAATTATCCACTCATGATTATTGGAAAAAGTAGGTAACTTTTTTTCTTTTTTTTAGATAACTTTATTATTCAGCTAACTTACAGTAATATATACTCTACGTCAATACCAACGTTTTATCATATGCTTCCGGCAATGTAATACTAACAAACTCAAGAAGACATTACTATAATATGTTATTTACCTTGCCCAGATGAGCAAACAAAAACCCGAACTACTTTTGGTTGCTGACATGGGAGGCGCTTCAAATCGACTCCGCCTTTCAGTAGAGCGTCCACGAGCTCCCATTGGTCCTTTTCTAAATGTTCGTAACGTAGAGGGCGCTCTTTCTGCTTCCGCTGTAATTCGGTCGTATCATTCTCGAGTACGTCTTCAAGATGGCGGATCCTTATTGGACAATCTGGAAGAATGGAAGTTTAGAAACGATCTAAAATTCGACAACGCTGTAGAAGACACACTTAGTATACTCCCCCATACCAACACTATTCCGTTGCTTGTTAACAGTCTGTACGAATGCCAATAGAGCCCATGTTAATGCTCCACATGAACAATTTATTCGACAATAGCACATTTTGATAGAGAACAACACTTAACAGAAGAAAGTGATGGAACTTTTGGAAAGGTGTGCCAAATTCAGATCCGCAACGAAAACCTCTAACACGTGTTGCTTTACGTTTTCAATCAGCTATATATGAAGCTATTAAGGACGACAACTCTGAAATGACATTCTGGTGTGACCTATCATTTGTAGTACCCCTGGGAAACTGTTGTAAAATATCTCATATCTATACCCTTGAAACTATTGGGTCTTCTAACGGTATCACCAAGCGTTTAGGCCTTACATACATTTAGTCCTAATTTCAATAACAGGTAATCGTAGTGAATAAGGGTTTGTCTATGTTAGCTTTTTGTGCAAATGAAAAGTTGCCCATGCCAATAAATACAAGAAACAGAATAACAATAAACGTTTATAAAAGCAGTATTTTGTCGCTCCCGATTTTAACTTCACATCTCCTTTATTCCTCGAGTGAACCACATGTCTGTGCTAGAATTAGTCCGAATGATTCAGAAGTAGATATCTCATATTACAGCTACAGATTGGATCATGGAGTTATGCCATTCGGAACACCTCGGCCATTTCTTAAAATAACCTCGGAAGCAATGGGGAGCCATTTTTGAAAGTAGGTCAGCAACGAAGGGCATGTCCGTTTGCAATCGTATCTACTCGGCAATCCCCGGCACAAGCCGGGGATTGCCGAGAAGAGCCGATTGACAAAATATGAAACAAAGATGTGTTGATATGATCATCTTTAATGAAAAGGATAAAAAATACATTCAATTGTGATAAATAGCCAATTTGTGTGTATCTAAAATACCTATTTAGTGCCTGTGTGCATTTTGCGTTAACCGCCGGAAATAAGGCAAATTACCCCAGGATTTCTGGTGTATTCATGTACTGCCTACGAGGTATATCTACCGACTTGTTACGGGGATTGCCGAGTAGATACGATTGGGAGTTATGCTAGTCGTATCTTCTTCATTGGAAGCAAGGAGTGGCGACCATTCAGCCTGTAATTTTTTTTTTTTGGTGCTGTGCTGAAATGTTTCAAATGTTTAAATGTCATCTCTTAGAGAGATAATGACATATTAAAATTATTCTTTGAGAGCCACTTGAATCTTTAGAAGAAGTGCTAAATATTTGGACGAGTTTTCAGTTACCGCGACATTCCTGATATCTCGGGCCCAGGTTTATCATCGATCTAAATCGAATGATTATTTATCGATATGTCAGATAGATATCATGACTCTATCACAATCCGTTCTTATTCCATTCCATTCACAAGATGGCTTCGTCTAAATTCAATTATGAATTCACTACAATAAGAATACGAACATAGCTACCCGTCTATGTTAATTAAGATAAATTATTGCGTTTTCATAGACTCTCTCGTTTAAACTCTATAGAACACAACTGTTGAATGAACTTAAACCTTTACCAAACGCCAAATTTCCGACTGTCCCATATTGAAAGATTTTGCAGACAACATTGCAAAATGTGATAAAAGTGAATAAGATAAGCGCAATTTCTCCTTTTTCCACAATGTTTTCCAGAGTCGTTTGCAACAAACTGGTCAATCATCGTTATTCTTTGGTAATGGGTTAAACAAAAAAGTTATTTCCTCTTCATTTATAAGGAGAAGATACGATCCTTTGGTAGCATAGATTCAGCCTTTACGCTATAGTTTAGTTTCGGTTTTGCCATATGGCTGTCACGCATATATACCCTCTGTGTAAATAAGACTATTGATTTGTTAAAATATAAAATTCGAATTCAGGCTTTAAATCATTGCATGTTGAGTCATCTCGTTCCAAATAAAAAGTATGCACAATCGGGAACAAAGACTTTATATGTGTTGCGTAAAACATAAATGGCCCGGTTTGTTATATATATCCGATAAATTCATGAGTTTTTAATTATTTACATGTAGAAATATATTATTTACTTACATGAAGAAATGAACAGATGGCTTTTATTTAGGGAAAAAGCTAAACGCCTAAAATACCACAACCATTACATAAAATAAACATTAACAACGTATAATTGGGGGTCAATACACAGACAGGGAAGTGATTACCGATCAAATAGATCTAAACATATCATGTACATGCATGGAATTAAGTTGCTAGTATATGCCTTATCCTACAAAGCACGAGGTAACTATGAGCAACTCGTTGGCAAGACAGAATTATTAAATTGTGCGTGGTCTGTCTTGAGCGTAGATCACGAATGTCAAAGTATGTTGCTAGCACACATATACCAAAAATTATATGTCAATTGTGAATAATCTAGCCACCAGACTTAGGTCACGTTGTCTGCTGTTGAATAGAATACGATCTTTTTGCATTTACACTTATGTTGCTGACATTATCATACTTTTGTGCGGCTGACTTAAAGTGTACTCCCGGATAACCATGTATATCCTCACAGTTTGACCACTTTTTATAGATAAGGGGTTCTGGATGGTGGACTTGTGACTCGGGGTCCCGGGTTCTAGCCCTACCAACGACGATTGCGTCGTTGGAGAGTCTGATCAAGACTCTCTGCGCCCAAGCCAAGAACGCGTGGTGTTCAGGAAAGTCGTAATGTATCTAAAGAACTAGTGGGGTCGGCGTATAACCCCATTTTGGGGTTATCAGGGGCGTATCTAAACCATTTAGTAATGGAACGCACGGCTAGAGGGTTTGGTGATATTCTCCCCTTGAAGTTTCCTATTTTTCTTATGTCCAATCTAATACACACTAGGAGTATTTCGAGCAAGGAAACATACGACAGACTTAAGGGGGAAAATCATGAAATTGATGCAAGACACTCAATGTAGACCTTAGATTTTTATTCTTCAGATACAATGTGTACGCAGATGCGTAACCTGCATACAGGTAGCTATATGCGCCTGAAAGTGAGGTCCTCATATCAGCCTGCGTGGAAATGTATGCTGATACAAAGTGATACCTTTAGTATTTTGACCATGAAATAATGCTGCATTGGGACCTAAAAACGTTTCAATATGTTTTAGATTGGACGAAGATATATACCAGACGCTGTAAGCAGCGTAAGAAACATGTGGCCCTATATTGTGGTAAGGGTTAGTTTGGGCTAACGACATACTATTTTTATTTATGCATAAATATAAGGATTAGTTCAGATGTGACTTTTGTGAGGCTTTGTGTCTGAGTATTAATTAATCTGATAAACAAATATGTACACGAATCAATGGGTACACAAATATTGGTTACCAGTAAAAATTAACTGCAACACGCATTTAAGGATTGTTGATCTTTCTTGTTTTAAACGGTGTCTGTTCAAGATCAGCCATCATTTGTTCGCACACGGATATATATCTGTGACAACCCATCCCATACTGAAATTGGCCAGGATAGTCAACAAGACATAAAATGGAAATGATAAAATCCAAAGCATATTTGAGCACCTTAAAAAATAAATCAAGTTAATATATGTAAATAATCGACAACGATAAGCCTGTATGAATTCCTGTGTTGTGTTACTGAAATACATCTAGTTTATTGTTTATTGGTGCTCCTAGCAGCAATGCCTACCCTTTGCCTCCCTTATGTGAACAATTTCTTTGCTGAATATTGTCAAAAACTAAAAAAAAAGTCGCGGGGAAAGAACCATAGACCTATTGCAACTAATGTTTGTTACCCGATGAGTTCATAGTGTGTAACTTGGATGGTCCAAGTAGAATAGCAAAATGGAAGATCTACATCTGGATCATCCGAACTACATTATTGTGCGGAATGACATTACAGTACCGGAGTAAATGTTTGTGGTGCATCTATTGGATCTAAAGGAGTGTCGATGTAAGAATCTAAATGACGGGGATACAATAAAATCCTCGGGAATTTTAATTAACCCGTATCATTGCTTGATAACTGAGCATTAAATTCGATGTTGACATGTCTGCATAATAATGGGGGATCAAGAACATAGAAAAGAAATTTGAAATGTTAACCTCAGCTCCTTAGGCTTTTCTGCATGATTTTGATCTACATCAACGTATACAGTGTTACGCTGAAAGTGGCCTGATTAGGAGCCAGATCAGTTAACCCTTTCCCAAACACCAAATTTTCGACTGTCTCAAATTGAAAGAGTTTGCAGACGTCATTTGTGACAAATGTGATAAAATTGAACTATAATCCTCTGATAGAGCAGAAAACATTGTGGGAAAAGGAGAAATTGCAGCAATTTCTCCTTTTCCCGCGATGTTTCCAGAGTTGTCTGCAACAAAGTGGTTAAATGTCGTTATTGTTTGGTAATGGGTTAATGAAAGTTGCGCGGACTGATTTGTGTCGGCATTCTGACCACATGCATCTATGTTATTCTTTGTATGGTATTTAACGCCATATCAGCACTCTAACAGTTATACAACGGCATTCCTGGGTTCACAAGTTCTGAGTTCTAGGCTAGAGCTTTTAAGTGACTTGCCAATGGTCACTCCCACGAAACCAGAGGTGTGGGTGGGGCTTGAACCCAGGACCCACGTGTTCTAAACCCGCCAACTCAACCACTGGGCCACGCAGGACCCATATTGAGGTTAATTGGCCAATGGATGTTCATTTCGTTATTCATTCTTTACAGTTGACATAGAAGTTGACACGGTGAATAAGGTTAACCGGATTGGACAGTATGTATTGTATAGTCTGATCAGGACGGTCACTAGACAATAACTTCGTAAAAAAACACCTTTGGTGCATCTGCCGCAGAATACCTTTGAAACCAATGTTACAAAATCAGTAATTTATGCTTTCAACAGCGTGATTTATGTTCAAAATCACAAAGAACCCCTTCTAGCTCGTGCCATGCTTTGTGTTCTGCTTTTTCTTTTATTGTGTACCTGATAACACTTTCCAATATGTGGGTATGGTTAACTAATAAAGCTTCGCGATTTAGGCATCACTTCTGGAATGAGGTAACCAGACTGATTAAAAGTTAGAAGTTCACGTTTGGTCTTGATTAGATTAAATTTGAAAACTGGGATACTCCCAACTGCAATGTAAAAACCCCTTTTGGTCTAGTAGAGGACGTCTCAGTTTTGAAATGAGGCCGGTTTAAAAACTTTTCGGTAAAAAACAAAATGATGATGAGAACTGTTTGGAATCTATGTTTATTCAAATGATTCATTAAGTAAAGAATAAGTTATATGTATGAAAGGATGAAGCATCTGAATATTAATGGTAACTGTACTGCCTTCTGAAGCAGCGATAGAAATGTCGTCTGCAAGGCGTAAGGTGACGTTTCTGAAATTGCCTTATTTGAAAAGTTAATTTTCTGCGACTGTTTCATCTGCAAGAACCTGAAATGAGTTTGATTCATAAAGGAGGCAGAACACTTTGCTTGCTTCAATCTGATATTTTCAATCTAGATTCTTTACTTAAGCTTTATGGAAACATATATATCAGCCAAAATTGAAACATTTTGCAAAGCCATTGATGTAATTTTGCGATTAAACAATTATCAAGAGATGTAGCATATGCTTTTTATTTATCATGAAGAATGTGCTTTTACATATACATTGTAACTGGAATTGTGTTAACTTTGTCGTATACTTTTTATTCCTCATGAAGAATGTGCTTTTACATTTACATTGTAACCGGAATTGTGTTAACTTTGTCGTATACTTTTTATTCCTCATGAAGAATGTGCTTTTACATATACATTGTAACTGGAATTGTGTTAACTTTGTCGTATACTTTTTATTCCTCATGAAGAATGTGCTTTTACATTTACATTGTAACTGGAATTGTGTCAACTTTGTCGTATACTTTTTATTCCTCATGAAGAATGTGCTTTTACATATACATTGTAACTGGAATTGTGTTAACTTTGTCGTATACTTTTTATTCCTCATGAAGAATGTGCTTTTACATTTACATTGTAACCGGAATTGTGTTAACTTTGTCGTATACTTTTTATAACTCATGAAGAATGTGCTTTTACATTTACATTGTAACCGGAATTGTGTTAACTTTGTCGTATACTTTTTATTCCTCATGAAGAATGTGCTTTTACATTTACATTGTAATCGGAATTGTGTTAACTTTGTCGTATACTTTTTATTCCTCATGAAGAATGTGCTTTTACATTTACATTGTAACCGGAATTGTGTTAACTTTGTCGTATACTTTTTATTCCTCATGAAGAATGTGCTTTTACATATACAATGTAACTGGAATTGTGTTAACTTTGTCGTAAACAGTACCTCTTTTCATAACATCTCTCAATCTCTTCTATGTTTTTCTAAGTATTTTTATTTAAAGCAAAAACTTTCTGCTCATCATTTTTTTTATTACTTGGTAAATAACCAGTACTCTCGCCAAATAAGTTTGAATGAAACATCGCCAAGGGGATTCCGTTTCTCAAGGGAATTCGAACCCACAACTCTTGTTGTCGGAGGTCGATGCTCCATCCTACGACAAGTAAACAAACCAACGTTTCCTTGACTCTCAAGTTTCCTGCAGATCACACCTTAATGTTATTTCGTTGTTTTTTTTAATCGACCAATAGCCTAACTGAGCAAGTCTTTCTTTGTCAGCAATAAAATCTAGCCAAATATTACTCTAGCCGGCCATAACTTCTATTGCGAACTTAGGACGAACGGTTGAGAGCAAATATGCCATTCCAATTTATCATCCTTTCACACGACAATCGAAAATATTCTCTCCCATTTTATTAAAACGTTGTAAGTTCAATGTTTAGCATTTGCTTTGTTAACAATATACACGCAACAGGATTGGCGCACTCGTTTTCCGATAAAACATATTCAACACTTGTACTGCGCAGCTTTGTATAATTGTTGAACACGTTTGAATCAATTAAACTTCAATCAATGACAATAAAAGCTTTCGAAGTCGGGGATCCCGTTCAAACGAGAGCGAGGGCAACTTTCATAAAACAAGATAGGAGCCGTGACGAACAAAATCGGACCTCTTCAACTTTTGTGAAACATTTCAGCCCAGATCCAAATGTTTTAAAAAAAATCAAAAGCATGTTAGTTAAGGAACGTCCCTAAGAAGTGTCTTTCATTTCTATTAGACGTTACCCACTGTATATAAATCGTTTTGTGCGTATCATAAAATACTGGTGCAAAATTATTGATTCTGACAATATTCTAATCAAGTATATGTATAATACATTTTTGAACGACTGTCGGAAAACTTCAAATAATTGGTGTCACAATGTACAAATGTTACTTGACGGTCATGGATTTTCATATGTTTGGAAAAATCCCTTCTCTGTCGACTTGAAACGATTTCACATCGTATTCAAGTCGACAGCGTTGGATATTTTTAAGCAAACTTGGTTTAATGAAATACCTCGTTGCAATTCGTTAACACTATATAAGAATATAAAACTAGTTTTTGAATTTGAACTTTATTAAGATCAGCTTCCTTATAAATTAAAAATAGGATTATCAAAACTTATAGGGCTCTCTTCTCACAAGTTAAGGGTTGGAAACAGTCCGTTATTCTCAACAAAGAATTGATAGAACTCTTCGAAATTGTCTTTTATGTAATTCATCTGATGTTGAGGATGAATACCATTTTATGCTTGTATGTCCGATCTACAATGAAATTAGAAGACGCGATTTAAGCAAAACTGTTTATAAAAATCCATGTATGTTCAAACTTGTTACTTTAATGAATTCAGAAAATGCACCTATAAAGAGAAATCTTAGAAAATATGTCCAGGAGTCATTTGCCCTACGCAAATCTCTATCTGATTGATTTTATTTGCCGTCGTTCCCTATGAGACGAATCCTCGAGACTGGCGTTTGGTCCGTTCGGAACCTTTCTGCGGTTATTTTTTCAAATGTTACTTTCGGTTTGCCTCCAGAGTTACGTAACTACAGGACTGGGGTGTCGTGAATCTGGATTCAGACCGTAGTTATGCTAGATCGTATAAATTGATCTAAGTTCTCTTTTTTGTTAATGGATTACCAAAGAGTCCTTTTTAAGAGGAGTCTTAATCATGAAATTGTGCCAATTACCCTACTCGAATTTCTAATGCAAGTGCTTTGGTTCTCATTGGACTCAGCTTCAGCTTGTTACAAGCGGAGATTGTGTCCGTTTGGAACGGAAACGCTTAATTTAACGTAATGTAAACGTTAACTCCAGTTCTGCATTCCACTTCATTTTTCTATAAGACTTTGATTTGTTTGTATATTTTGAGTATTATTGTAATGACAAGAAACTGTGTAAGTTTACGTCTCAATCAAATAGTCCTATTCGTTCGTATTGTATTATGTTGACTCATGTTGACACGATTTAAAAACCTTTTAACATGTTAAAATACATAGAGGACAACGTTTTGACTGATTGCCTCTGACTATTCTAAGACAAAAATGACAATTGAAATTAATGGCAAAATGTCTGAGCCGGACTGTTTCATAAAATGATGTCGAAGAGTAAGATGCTCATTGCTCACCCTCTCCTTTTGGTCGCTCATAGTCTCTTGATAATTCGCTGTCGGTCGCTCGCTGTTTAATTGTCGGTCTCTGTCGGTGTCTCAATTATTTATAAACCGATAGTGTTGTTTCGCTTTGATTTACCAAATTGCCAGACATAACAATCGAAATTGTGAAGATATTAGAAGATTATTTTCAAGCAGGATGGAATTTTCAAGAAAGAAGAAATGTATCATATGTCCAAGTTCCTCTTGCTTTAACACTCCGTCTGTCTCTCTGTCTAAATACCTTTCTGTCTCTTTGTCTCTGTCTATCTCTCTTTGTCTCTGCTTCTGTCTATCTCTCTTTGATTATGCCTCTGCTTTGGTCTATCTCTCTTTATCTCTGCTTCTGTCTGTGTCTCTCTTTATGTCTCTCTCCCTGTCTCTTTCTTTCTTTTTTCCTTTTTCTAACTCTGTCTCTTTCTATTTGTCTAGACCTCTTTTTCTCTCTATCTCTGTCTATCTCTCTTTGTTACTGTCTATGTCTGTCTATCTCTCAGCATGCATCTATATTGCTCTCTGTATTTCTGTCTGTGTGTATCTCTCCTCTCTCCCTGTCTCCGTATCTCTATTTATCACTCGTTATCTTACATTTTACAATTTTTCTCTACCTCTCTTTGATTTCCCAACTACGACAAGATCGATAAAGGTCTTGTTTAAAAGCAATTACGGCCTTTACCTACTCGACTAGGTGGTAAGATATACACGTATCAAAATACAAACATTGCTATATATTTCGGTTCGATATATCGGCGAATAGTGATTGTATATCAAGTACTTTCTCTCGTATATACAAACACTCGATTGAACCCATTCAAATAGTAAAATTCCACAGTAGCGAACATCGTTTATACACATTACCTTCTACTCAAGTGTTCACCGAGTCTCACGAATAAAAGAGTAAAAAACCGCCTTACATAAATAATGCAAAAGTGAATAAAGCCATTTCATGGTGTGACGCCCGATTCTATTGTGTTTGTGTTTTGTGTATCTCTCTCTTTTTCTTCCCCAAAAAGATCTAACAACCCCAGCGTTCTGTCAATATGTTTAAAAGTTGATTTTTCACAGGAAAGATCATGTGAAATTCAAGATAAAATGTCGTTGAAATAATGTAGTTTTTGTATTGTTGTTTGATATACAATTTAAAGTAGATATGGAAAGCATTATCAATTTAGGAAGCGTCAATTCATCTAAGTATATACAGTTTATTTGCCGTAAATCGCAAACGGGATGTCATACTTTTGGATAATGGTACATATCAATTCATTGTATACACTCTTTATTAGGAATTAAAAACGATTTGATTTTGCTTCCGATGACTATTTTTCAGTGCGTATTATATAACGACTATTGTGCAGTTATAAAATAATTTATTTTCAAATTCCAAATTTCCCCACATCTGTGAACAAGCACCTTTAAGCTATATTTCAAAATCAGTAAGCCGGGATTCGAACCCACGAGCCTTATGTTCGGAAGCCGACGCTCTACCCCTAAACCATAGTTCTGGTGAATTGCCAATAGAAAAACAGTCATAAAACTAAACAATAATGACATGGTGTTGAACCCCTTCCCACCCGACCCCGAACAATAAACATTCTAAAAAACAATATTCAAACAATGCCGTTTAGTCTGATTATTAAGAGTGCGAAAACACAGTCGCGTTCCTTTTTAAGCCGTTGGTCCATGTTTTGCGATGATACAGTCGGTTTGAAGTACCCGGACCACTTTCGATCGATGATTTATCACTTTAACACTTATAGCGCTGGAACCGACTTAATGCTTAGGCAAACAGGTTAGATCCAGTCCAGCCGCCAAGTAAATTGGCGACTGGCCTTTGATCTAAACTGTTTGCTATTCTGACCATCTTCTTTCCTCATCAAAATTAAGCAGATATTTAAGGTTTTAGAAAGCAGACGACACACAAATCTATTTGTAGAGAATTACCCAGCATTCTAAGGGTTTAACCTCATCTACAGCGACGCGTTCAAATAGAATACATTACCACGAGGTCCAGATAAGAGTCGTGGTCCCCTTTCGTACTTCTTTTACTCCTTCTATAAACATTATAGTATGGATACTTTCTTTGTATGGTGTTTAAAGACTAGAGATGTTGGTGGGGCTTGAACCCGGGACCCCTGAGGTCTTAGTCCGGCAAATCGAACACTTGATCACGCAGAACATCGTATCAATACTCGCTAGATTTGATTTGTTGGATTTAACACCGTTTACAACAGTATTTCAGTTATTTCAGGCAGTCAGTGAGCCTATCCATGCTCCTGGTATTTCTTCTTTATTATTGAATGGTATTCTTTCAAAGCAGCTGGCGTCTTTCCCACATGAACATAACTGATCAGTGGTGAAAGACAGATTAATCACGTCGCGTTGGCTTCATTGAACGTCGGAAGAAGAGTCAGCCGAGCTGAAAATCGAACTCATGACCCCCGTGTGAGAGGTTTGTATAATTGGTCTGAATTGACACATCGAGAAAATTCTAATAAGAATCGACACCTTTGTCTTTGTCAAAACTTCTTTGAAATACCATATGAAATGTTCGCATACTTCTATATTGAACTATTTTACCAATGTGCTGTGATTTCGTATGTTCAAGTGAACATGTTCAACGTCTACCCACTGCACCACGATATTTCGAGACATTGTGAGAAACACGTTATCGTTAACAAAAAAATTATGTAATTAATTTTATCCTCCAGGTTTATAAAAAAGGGAAGCCTTTATATAGAACTACATGAATACATCTAGCTTATTCGAACTCATTGCGAGGAAAATGACTATTAGCTGTAGATGTAGTCACATTCATTTCCATTCGAGACAAGACATTTCTAGAGAGAGAGCAGCATTTCCTGCATAAACAACGTTTATATCACACACAAGTTGCTAATTTACAATCAAAGTAAACTTCAAACGAACGCCTGTTCAAGGTAGCGTGTTATATCGTTCTATTATTCATCAAACATGATCAGCATTTTATTTGGTCAATATTTGCCATTAGAAACTAAGACAAAGTCATGAGATAAACGGAGAAAGATATCTTATAAAGATAAGTATTATCCGTTCGTATGGCATATAAATTTACTTTTTTCCCATGTTTGCTAGAGTTCTTTATATAATGTCATGGATTGAATGAAATTCTGTAATTGTAATAAGTCCTCCTCTTGCACCTGTGGTTCTCAAACTCTCTTAACCCTTTCCCAAACAATGACGACATTTGACCACTTTGTTGCAGACTACTTTAGAAAACATTGTGGGAAAAGGAGGAATTGCTCGTAACGAGCACTTTTTCCTTTTCCCACAATGTTTTCTGTTCTATCAGAAGATTATTTTCCAATTTCATCACGTTTTGAAATGTCGTCAGCAAACTCTTTTAATTTGGAACAGTCGAAAATTTGTTGTTTGGGAAAGGGTTGATTAGGGGCCATTGTTGAAATGAATGACTGATCAAAAATAGACAACAAATGGAAGCAACAGGAGACGGCAAAAATAGAAGGAAACACGACAATCTCTTTATAATGTAAGATAGAATCAAGTGTGACAAATTAATTTGATTAATTTTTGCTGAATAGGAAACTTTGTTCCTTTCATAAGAGGGGTTTCCAAAGACATTCGTAGCAGATTTGTCAGAGTAAATTATAGTGGAATAAGGGGTGAAAGCATTATCAGTAAGCAGACATTCTCTTTTGATACTATATTTCAATAAGTAAACCTTTACAGTTATAAAGAAACATGTTCACAGGTGGCAAAATTTGAAAGGCAAACTGGAACAATACAGTTTGTGTATTGTATAACACATAATTAGAATTATTTATTCAAAGCACATTTATTGTAGTGTCTATATGTTGTAGATCTCAAAACCTTTGCAACGCTTTTGGATCTAAATACATATTGATTCATTGTGTATATGCTCTACAAACTCTAATACGGGCTACTTTCGCTTCCAATGGCTAGTCTTTGGTGTAAGATACTTACAACAGTGCAGCAGTTATACTATACGGTTATAAAAAAACCAAGTCGTAACTTTCAAACTTTTCATCGCATCTCAATACAAACAGTTTTAAAAGATACAATGGAGTATTTCACTTGAGTCAGTACTGAGGACTTCACCATGGTACCATGGGAATATTTTTGACACATTTCAGAAGAGGGGGTCAAAGCCGATTTTAAGGAATTAGACTTCAGTAATCTGATTAACCCGCTACCTCATTCTTAGTTCAATGACAATTTCACCTTCATTTACAAAGAGTGTAAAAGCAGGCCGCTTGTGACAAACATAAGCTAGAAAGTGCAGAAAAAAGCACCGCTTTTGACATAACTAAGCTAATGGGCGCAAAAAAATGACCGATTATGGTTTAAATAAGCTAAAACACGCATTAAAATGGACCGCTTATGACAAAAATAAAGCTAAAGTGCGCGGAAAATAGTCGCTTATGACAAAAAAAATAAAAATTGACAAGATGAGCACGTTATTAAACGATGTGGAGAGCAAAGCTCATCTATGTTACTTAGTTTAGCATGATAATCAAATTCAGGTTTCAGTGTGGGTTAGAGTTTGAGTACAAAATAATACAATTTCAAGAACAGGGGTCCATTTCAAACTGAAGCCATCAACAGACGATAATTGTATGGTAATAACGATATAAATTTAACTTTGAAATACAATTGAAGAAAAAGAAACCGTTGAGATAAAAGGAGAAATTGCTCGGCACGAGCAATTTCTTCTTTTATCGCAATGGTTTCTAAAGTTGTCCGCAACATACACGGACCCTACAGTAAGAATCAATGAGGTGACTGGTCGAGGGTTTATTTTTCGCACAAAGCTCGTATTACACCCGTTTAATTAATCTGATTTACTTTTTGAACTTTACTGTTAACGTCATAACCCGTCTGATCCCCCATTATTCATTGTGTCATCTAGATCGGTCCATGACAAAATCGAACAACTTTTGGATTTAACATCGCATCATCAGTATTTCAGTTATATTGCGATGTTAAACTAATAAATGACGAGGAAAAGCCCAAAACTCAACTGTCTACTGTCGAGCTGCGAGACAACCTCTCATGTTTGTGTATTGTTAAACGTCAAGTCAACAACTTTTCGGTGATCCGTGATTCACTTTCCCGGATCCACCAGTACTGATGGGGCTCTCAGTTCAGATATCTGGCTGTCCCACCTCGGAGGTCTTTCCATATAGTTACCCATTTAACCCTTTACCAAACGCCAAATTTTCGACTGTCAAAAATTGAAAGAGTTTGCAGACGACATTTCAAAAGGTGATGAAATTCAAAAATAATCGTCTGATATGACAGAAACATTGTGAGAAAATGAGAAAATACTCGTTAAGAACATTTTCTTCTTTCCAACAATATTTTTCAGAGTCGTCTGCAACAAACTGGTCAAATGTCGTTATTGTTTGGTAATGGGTTAAGACATCCTATGCAGAAAGAATTATTCTTTTTATTTCGTTTATCATTTGTTTTGTACGGCTAAGCGAATGTGATATGTCAACACAAATGGTTCATTTGTCAGTAGACTAACACATTCAGAGTATGTAAACAAACTATAATCAAAATGCTTGTTTAATAAAGCTTCTTTCGTATATAAGAAATATATATAGAGAGAAAAAAAAAACACATGTCAGAATAGCGTAAAGCAGTTGTGTATCTATGTAATAAAATACTTATTGTTAAATGATCACATAAAACGCAAATAGAAAATAACGGAAATATCTCTTTGGTTGGATAAAGCTTTGAAATTCTTTTCTAACTATCGTGTGCAAAACCTTTCAATTTGGAACAATGGTACTAATATTTAGGTATTTGGTAAACAAAATTATTTGCAATTTGTGAGAAAAAAGAAGACAAACACAAAAAAAAAAAGAAAAGAAAAAAAGACACAAAATAAAAAGACCATAAAAACATATGATAAGAGACGATCTTCCATACGTTGATACCTTCTTCCCCACAAATGCACTTGAAATCGTAATGTAAAGGGTTTGGCAATAAAATGCCATAAAACGCCCATTACAAAAACAATAATGTGATAAATAAGGTATTCTATTACCAATTCTATTCCGCCTTTTTGCATTGATATCCTAACATGCACCAACAAGTCCTGTAAATAACATTATAGACTAGAATGTTTGGGAGTTGGATATTTATATTTACTTAATATCAATTGCCATCTCCCAAATATTCTAGTCTATCACCGACCCTTATCGAAGATAATTTTTTAGCTATTACGCTAGGTTTTCAAAAATAAGATCAATCTATTTGTCAGAAAGCGACAAAAAGAGGGAACTGCTTTTAACGAGCAATATCGATGTTTTGTCAACGAACAGTTTCCCCTTTGTTACAATAATTTCTTAACCCATTACCAATCAATAACGACATTTGACCAGTTTGTTGCAGATGACTCTTGAAAACATTGTGGGAACATGCACACATGTGCTGTAAATACCAATTTTCATCTCCCAAATATTCTAGTTTATAACCAACGTTTATCGAAAATGCCTTTTTAAGTTATTACGCTAGGTTTGATGAAGATGAATTTATTTTTTCAAGAAATAAGCCTCTATGACAAAAGAAGAAATTGCTGCTAACAAGCAAAACCGATTTTTTGTCAACGAACATTTTCCCCTTTGTTGCAATAATCTCTTAACCCATTGCAAAACAATAGCGACATTTGACCAGTTTGTTACAGACGACTCTGGAAAACATTGTGGAAAAAGGAGAAATGGCTCGTTACGAGAAATTGCTCGTAAGGAGCAATTTCTCCGTTTCCCATAATGCTTTCAGCTCTATCAGAAGATTACTTTTTAATTTCATCACATTTTGAATTGTCGTCTGCAACCTCTTTCAATTTTGGACTGTCGAAAATTTTGCGTTTGGTAAAAGGGTTAACACAAGGAAAATATCATTTCTTTTACACTTAATCATTTTCGTCTGTTCTTGCTTTCTATTGCGACCAGTCACAAACTACATCCTTGGGAAAGTTGTTTTCACCGATCCAAGGAGTTTACATCAACAATGTATGTATCCAATGATATTTTTATAACAATTGTCGACTTTAAATTCTTTTCAGTTTTGACGATTAAAACATGGCGTTTAATAGCAATTAAAGTCATTCATTTCATTTGCAGGTTTACGTTGTGGTTCTTTGTGACTGACAGCAATCATGGTGAATATGATAATAATTTGATATAAATGATTAATTGAAAAAATCTATAATGATAATGAGTTTATTCATAAAATGAATTCATTTGACGTTGGTCGTTATTCCCAAAACCCACAAAGACGATTATTGATAAAAATATATCTATGGATATCATTTTGGACTTTGTGAGCGGAATATATATCAAAAGAACTTAAAGACCATAAGCATATACTTGTACACATGTATCCTGAAAAATATCATCCCTTGGCAAACTGACAACATAACGTTGTGAGAAACTTTTCTTTTCGTCATAATGGTTTCCCCTTTTAATATTTCATTCCAATCTGTTGACGTCTTTCCCAGGTGAACATTATTGATGTGTATGAAAAAAGCATTGCCATGTATCATGAAAAATATAATTCCTTTGTAAAATAATATCGGAGCATTGGCTACAAGAGAGGAATTGATCGTTCTGATCAACTTTTCTTTTCGTCACAATACGATTTTTTCCCAAGATAACATTATTGTTCAGTGATGAGAGATCATCTCGCAATGACTTCATTGAACGTCGAAGTGAATCTTGACAAGAGTTCAAGGTAGAATGTGGTGTGAAGTTTTCACATCTTATCAACAATGTCTGTCAGGGGTGAAATAGAAATGTGTTCGACTGCTATTTCAAATCGACTCACTTAGACAAGCATATGGTAAATACATAGATGAATCCTGTGTGTGACAAAATGATGTGTTTGCAAATCTCAAGTTTCTACCAAATATCATAGGCACTGCTATTTTATTGCATTATACTTGTTGTAGTGTGTCCTTTTTGTGCCATTTACATTCATTCAGCATTTCATATGAAATTATTTGGAGAAACTTATCCTTATGGATTTGTTCAGTAGCTGAGTTATAGTTAATTACGACGATTTTTTTTAACCTTTCGACTCATTCTTCCGGCGAGGTATTTATAAAGGCTTTTGCACCAGATGCGAAAAGTCAAGCATTTAGCTCATACCGCCCAGTCACCTTAACCCTTTACCAAACGCTCACTTTTAGACTGTCCTAAATTGAAAGAATTTGCAGAGGACTTTTCAAAATGTGATATAATTGAAAAATAATCTGCTGATAGGGCAGACAAATTGTGGTAAAAGGAGAAGTTGCTCGTAAAGAGCATTTTCCCCTTTTACCACAATGTTTTCCAGATTCGTCTGCAACAAACGGGTCAAATGTCGTTATTGTTTGGAAATGGGTTAACCAGTACAAGACTAGATAGGTTTACAAATGTCGCGTCGATTTTAGTAGATAAGTCTAGGTTTAACTGGGAGATCTTTCAGTATGCTTAAATAGGAAGTCTGGTTATTTGATCCGAATCCTAATACCGAGTAAACCAAACATTGTAAATAGCCACCCGTTACCATTTATCAATACGGTCCTTAACCCTAAGAATACTGGGTAAATTTCTAAAAATAGATTTTTAAGTCGTCTGCTTTCCAAAACCTTAACTATCTCCTAAAGTTTGATGAGGAAAAGATACTCCGGGTAGCAAACAGGTTAGACCACAGGCCAGCCGCCAATTACTTGGCGGTTGGCCTGTGATGTAACCTGTTTGCTTAAGCATTACGTCGGTTCCAGCACCGTAAGGGGTAACATGTGCGCGTTTTAAACTCACCTGTAGCAGACGGCACAAGAAATCATCATGACGAAAGAAGAAATGTCTTTTACACAAAACCGCTGTGACAAAATGAGCAATTGCTTTTAGTGGTCAGTTTCTTGCTTGTGTCATAAATATGTTAAACAAAGAAAACGCTATCTTCAGATGGAATATTGTCGTCTGCTGTTGCTTCCAATTTGTATTTTTCACAAAATTTCATGTCACAAAATTTCATACGAAGAATTTGCAATAAAAGGACTTGACTACAACAGAAATCAGTGTGAAAACAAATATAATATTATTGTTGGATCAACCTTTATCATATCCCAAATCCGACCTCTACATAACGGTTGTAAAATCGAACATTAAACATCTAAAAAATTTAACAATAACCACTGCATCATGCAACATATTTACATAGAGTTACGTACACAGTTACAATACTTTAACGTTTAAAAGAATGGCAGGAAAGAAATTCACATATTTGGATAATACACTATATATGTTTTAAAATTGGTTACGATAAAGAGATAATATAATCTAAACATAATCTTAAGCCGGTTACGTTTCACCCCGTTTCTATTAACAATGAGACATCAATACTACATGCAATATTGTATTTGAAGATCGAAAATGTTCATTGAAGATGTTCATTGAAAAGACACAAAGCAAAGAAATTAAAACCGACATTCAGATAAAAAATTTACGTGTATATAAACATATTTTATGTAGGCCCACAGTCTGTCTTAAAGGTGCTTGTTTAACGAGCAATATCTCACTTCCCCCAATGCCCTATCAGAAGATTACATTTCAATTTCATCACATTTTGAAATGTCGTCTACAAACTCTTTCAATTTGGGACTTTGGGATAGTCGAAATGTCGGCGTTTGGTAAAGGGTTAACACGACACGAATCAAATGTGTCTTACCCGCTTCTGATAAGTTTTACCTATTTGGGAAAGCAGTCAACGCCTTGGAAATAATGCTGTATATGAACGTTTCCGGTGGGAGACATACCTGGGGCATGGCGCCATGAATAGGTCACATGGACATATGTCGTATATACCTATATTAACTATATATATATATTGTTGATATAGGTATTCACGGCATATGTCCCTGTGAAAAAGGTGAGTCGATCGCCAGCATGTAGGTGTTTAACCCTTTACCAAACACCAAATTTTAACTGTCCCAAATTGAAAGAGTTCGCAGACGACATTTCAAAATGTGATGAAATTGAAAAATAGTCTTCTGATAGAGTAGAAAGCATTGTGGGAAAAAAGGGAAATTGCTCGTTGCAATTTCTTCCTTTCCCACAATGCTTTCTAGAGTCGTATGCAGCAAAGTGGTTAAATGTCGTTTTTGTATGGTTATGGGTTGAAGAATACGTAAAATCCCAATCGACCGTTTTATTCGCCACTCAACTATTTAGAAATATAAATACCTTGACTGTCTGCAACGTCTTGCTCCATGATGAATTCACGTCTACCTTTTCTCCATTGTTTACACTATATTCCAATATTTGAGAAACGTTCGTTTTCCAACATAGAAAACTAATACCGAATCGAACTGACGGCCTGTCCTTAATAACAAATTAACACATTGTAGTCGTCAAGGTCTTTCAGATCGAAACAAACACGGAATGAGTTGTTTACCCAATACTTCATGCGGAAATTCCTTTCGTACAAAATCTATCAGCACTTTCACATACTTACATTGATTGAAACATACTGAATTGCTGAGAAATCGTAGCGATCGTTGGAAAAATTTCCCCTAACGATCAATTTTTCCTTCTGTCGCAATGTTTTCGGTTTAATGTATTCTAAGATATGTCATTAAATACCTTTGCTATATCATCTTTCAAAGAATGCCCGAATGAAGTAATGTGTTAACAAAACAGTCTTTTTACAACTTTACTTAAATATTGAATATCTCTTTAATAAATAATTTAAGAGTCCAGTGGTTTTCACAATCGATTTTTTTACCCCGTCCACTAATACCCCGGCAAGCCTATTAATTCTTCTTTCTACGGTTTCCAATAGACTTATATAGAGCGAACGGGTCAAACAATCCGACGTAAGCCTATATTAGAACCCAATATTGACGAAGAGCTTTCCCGTGAGTTTTATACCAGTTCTGAAATGTCTTTTCACTCGCATGGGATAGGGTTTTGTATATACATATATAATGAAAGCAATGTCTATCCAGGGCAATCGTTACTACTCGGGTATTTCCGTGACCTTAAAAATACACCTCGTATGTAAGTATGTGTTTAAAAATGTCAGTCTTAAATGTCTCTGCTGATAACACATTTCCTATGAGCCTCCACGTTCAGTAGTTCAATGTATTTGAAAGTGTCGAACATCATTTTGGTAGGTAAAACAAGAGTAATAGTGAAAATACAAGTTGTGATATATTTTGTTTTCCTTAAACAAATCAGATGACTGATTAGATATCGCATTTGAAATATTCATTCGGAAACGAAAGTACAACGAACGTAGTTTAGCAAGAACATATATGGCGGCTTCCATATTATGTCAGAGGCGTTTTCATTGGATAAAACCGATTAGTTCTGATTGTATTCAGAGGTAAACTATGTTCTTAAGAGGAAGTGTATGTGGGTTGAAAAAGACATGCGTGTGATTCGATTCAAAATGGAATGTATGTTGAATTTCTTAATTGCTTGAAAAGGGAATGCTGTCTGTGGATGGGAAAGGAAATAAGTGACATGCATGTATGTGGATTGAAAAGAGCAATCATGTTTGTGGATTGAAAAAGACATGCAGAATTGGATTGCAAAGGGAATGAATGTAAATGTATGGCTATTGAAAAGGGAAAACATGCATGTGGGTTAAAAAGTAAATTAAAGTATGCCGCTTGAAAAGGCTTGCTCGTATATTTGGAATGAAAAGGACATGGTTTTATTTCGATTAAAAAGGACAAGAATGAATGTTGATAACGGGACATGCATGTGTGTTGAATATAAAGTAAATGCATGTTTGTGGATTGAAAAACGCGTACATGTATTTGGATAGAAAAAGGCATGTTTGTTTTTGGATTGAAATTGATTTTATTGTTTTTGGATTGAAAAGAACATGCATGTATGTTGATTGAAAATGCCATCCATGTATGTTAATTGAAAAGGGCATGCATTTATGTGGATTGAAAGGTGATTGAAAAACATGTACGTATACGAATTTAAATGGCGTTTATGTAAGAGGATTGAAAATGACATATATGAATCTTATTGAAAAGGACACAAATGTATGTGTATTGAAAAGGGCATGCATATATATTAGTTAAAAAGACATATGTATGTACTGTGTATGAGTTAAGAAAAACATGCACGGTCTTGAAATAAAAAGGGCATGCATGTTAGTGGTTTGCAAATGACAGGCATTGCTGAGAAATAAAAGAAAGCATATATGTTCATGTACATGTATAGGAGTTAGAAAAGCAAATGCATGGGTTAAGAAAAACATGCATTGTCGGAGAATGAAAAGGGCATGCATGTACACTGTATGTGTATTGAAACGAGCATACGCGTATGTGATTTGAAAATCACATGTACAGTGTATTTATGTGGATTGAAAAGGACATTCGTGTATGTTGATTGAAAATGATGCGCGTGTATGTGCAGCGCATGCGCCAAACTTGTATCTTATGGAGTTATGGGTAAATCGATATCATCTATCCCATGCGATCTATTTTAAATTCGTCAAACCGAATGCTCCTTGATCATACAATTTGATCTGACAGAATAATAGGCTTATGGTCGCCTATTATTGAACGTAAATATGTGTGTATTATGAAGCTACACATACCGTGTGAAAACCGCCCTGTCTCGATGTACGGGGAATCATTTGAGGTGCGTTATGTGCATCTAATGGAAGCGGTTGATGGAGACTTTTTGTCTGTGGTTTAATTCTGCTTTCAACCGTTTCTTAGTGATGTGCATTTCAATTCCATGTTTTTGTTACAGTGGTGGTTTTTAAAAACGTTGCTTTCCTCAGAGGTGCTTGTTCAAAGAAGAAGTCAAGATAAAATGTCGTTAAAACAATTAAGTTTTTTTTAATGATGTTTGATATGCAGTTAACAGTTTCTATTGAAAGCATAACTAATTTAGGAAGCGTCGATTTATCATTTTATGTACAGTCTGTATGCGTTAGGTATCAAAAAGCGGAGTACATAAAGAATTAAAAACGATCTACTTTTGCTTCGAATGAGTCTTCTTCAGTGCGCATCATATAACAATACAGTTGCTGTGTAGTTTTAAAGAAATTAATAACAAACTTCAAAATTTCCTCACATCTGTGAACAAGCATCTTTAAATCATGTCTGGTGTGACTTTCGTCAGGAGCTATCCCTTTAACCCTTTCCCAAACAATAACGACATTTGACTACTTTGTTGCAAACGTCTTTAGAAAACATTGTGGGAAAAGGAGAAATTGCTCGTAACGAGCAATTTCTCCTTTTCCTGCAAGGTTTTCTGCTCTATCTGAAGAATATTTTTCAATTTCATCACATTTTGAAATGTCGTCTGCAAACTCTTTCAATTTGGGACAGTCGAAATTTTGTTGTTTGGGAAAGGGTTAATCCATGTAAGGGAATTGGTTTACGAAGAACGGCATTGCAACCTATCACGTTTCAGTGAAGCATGCCAAACATTGACATACAGCTTACCTTAATTAAGGCAGCACGCTAGTTTTGCTTTCTTAACCGACAAGCAAAAAATGTCAATATTGCACCTCAGATTTGTGTATTCAGTGTTAAAATGTTTTATTAGTAACCAACATATAATACGGTTCCCTAATAATATATTCTGACTGCTATGATCTGATTTTTCTTTGCAAATTGACCATTGTATGCGCAATGACATGGGTATGATTTTGTATGATTTTGTGGCTTGGGGGTAACTTAGGTCGTAACTTATCTTCACCCAACTAACGCACATCTCGATGCCAATTAAACCCGCCCTAAAACCAATGTTTTATAGACTTAGGCACTTGTCAAGCATTTACACGCGAAGCATTAGTTGTGTTGGGTTTTTATGCCGTTTTCAAAAAATAATTCAGCCATAAAACGGCGGTCAGTGCATCAATTCATGTTTCCAGTATTTCCCGACCAAAAAAACACACTGTTATTTCCAAACCGCTGACAGCTTTTCCCGCATGAACATAATTGCTTCAGTCGTTATCTTAATTAGAGAACGAGTTGTAATGTGACTAACCAAATTGCCTACACTAAACTCTCACACATTTACATCTGATAGCTTATTTTGCGCATCTGTAGACTAAGACATTATGATGCTTCCAACTAAATACTTCAATTAATTTAGTATTAGTTACTAGTTAGTTACAGTAACTTTCTGACATGTAGGTCAAATATGGGTCAAATATGGGTCCTCTACGTCAGTGACGTACCAACATTTTCCAACTTTGTGACGGCATTCCTGGATGCAACAGTACTACGCTAGGGCTCTAAAGTGACTTGCCAAAGGCCACTGCCACGTACCCAGAGGTCTTGGTGGTGCTCGAACCCGGGACCCTCTGAGTTCTGAGTCCACCTCCTTAACCACTGATATGTCATTGTCGACTTTTTTCTCATAAACGCTTTCGCGCCTAGACCTTGGGATCAAACGTTATGTCGCACTTACATCTAGCCATTGGCTAGGAACACATTTCTCACTCATTCCATAAAGGTTCATGTTTGATTATCCAGTGCTAATCGACAGTAGCCATGTTTTCGAAGCGGCAAAGTGTTGACCTAGGCACATCGTGAATGGGTATTGAATAGCACTTCTAAAAATTCGAAAATTTATCGGTCTGATATTGTTTGCACAGAGCCTTGTTTTGTTGACTGTGCGGATCGATAGCTTATCAAATTCTCCCTATAGGGGTATGTTTCCGAAACCGTATCTGCGATCGAGCGGGGATTCCTTAACCCTTTACCAAACGCTATAGTTTCGACTGTCCAAAATTGAAAGAGTTTGCAAACGACATTTCAAAATGTGATGAACTTGAAAAATAATCTTCTGTAAGGGTAGATGGCATTATGGGAAAAGGAGAAATTGCACGTTACGAGCAATTTGCCCTTTTCCAACAATGTTTTCCAGAGTTGTTTGCAACAAACTGGTCAATTGTTGTTGTTTGGTAATGGGTTAATTAAATTTGGGTTACTTGGTTGAATAGATGGCTCGTTTTAAAGCCAATTTCAACACTTTTTAAGTTTTAGGAAGTGTTCTGTGTACCTCTCCGTTCTCATGATACTTCCGCACCAGTACTGAACAGTTGCCTCTACAAGCCATTGAATGATTCTCCCCGCATGAGCCTATAACATGTAGTTCTAAAGTGAGGAATGAGTTTACCATGTGGGATCTCCGCTGCCTAGTGGTAAGATTAGAAATTCAAATCATATGGGCCCCTGTCCGCGTGGGTTCAAATCCCGGTGACGGCATTTAAGTTTTCATAAGAGGCAGTCTCCTGACTGACTTGCGGAATGTAGATGGTTCATCTATGGGCAGTTAAGTCTGGATTCTTCCTCCATCATTAAGAGTCGGGCATCGCTACATAACTGTAATAATGTTGATGTGATGTAAAACCCATAAAAAAAAAGAGTTACACGAGAAGAGGTTATGGGGAATCATTGCTAGCACTCCGTCAAAGTGCAGGGGTAGTGCCTAGGTAAACGACTTTAGGAAAATATGTGTGCAAGTCAAAACTGACGAACATGAAGAGTATCTTAAATACCGAGAGCCGATTCCGATGATGCGTTACTTTGTAATATTGCTCATCTCTACATTGAAATAAGACGGAATATTGTTTTGAACTTGCAGTATCTGTAAAACGTAAGGTAAATCATTACACATGTCTTGAAAAACAAAGGTCTTAGACTAATGTCTCGATATGTGTAAGATAAATGATCGGTACATGTTACGCGATTAGTGCTTCCAGCGCTATTGCCTCCCCTGAAATACAAGCAATAACCGCCCTGCATTCAATCAAATTTGGTTAACAGTGACATATAGGCACAATGGCCAGGGTGTCAAATACTGTATTTGTAATAAATTGTGTTTCTTTCGTATATAAATGTACACATATAGAATCAGACGAGCAGTCTCCCGACTGACTTACGGAATGTCGATGGTTCCACCCGCCTTGACCAGCCCTTGTGGGCAGTTGAGTATGGGGTATTCCTCCATCATTAAGAGTCGGGCATTGCTACATAACTGAAATAATGTTGATGTGATGTACAACCCATATAAAAAAATAGAATCAGACGAAATGCAATGAAGTCATTGAAGCGAACAAAACGCGCCCATGAAAAACTGCCAATCAGTCGGGCTAGCCCAAAAATTGGTGCAAGTTCTGGTTTAGATTGCAGGAAACATTCATCGAGAGTGAATTCAATAAGGTTCATGCTTCCGTCACAATCAATGTAAAATGAATGAGTAAACTTACTAAACTAAGCTATTTCATACATTATCCAGTGTTCAAGGTGCACTCTAAGGTGTATTTTGACATGTTTACTTAAGTCTTTAGGAAAACTCAAATGTTATATTGCCATTGTCAACACAAAAACAAAAAAAAGAACACTTGTTAACAATTATATTAAAAAATATTTCATTTTAATACGGAAAAGTAACAACAAAAAGCAAAAGCTTAAATAATATGAATAAATAGCAGGTGCTTGTTTGAATGTGGTTGCATGCAGATTTCAAGTTAAACTTAAACTTCTCAGCACCATCATGTAAACTTGATTTGACGCCATGGCAACCAAGGTCAAGGTAAGGATATGCATCAGAGACTTCTTTTAAAAGTGTTTCAAAACGAATGTGATATGTTAACCCTTATAGTGCTGGAACCAACTTTGTGCTTTGGCAAACAGGTTAGATCAAGGCCAGCCGCCAAGTAAATTGGCGACTGGTCTATGACCAAAATTGTTTGTTACTCTTAGGAGTATCTTTCTCAGCAAAATGGAGCAGATATCTAAGGTTTTGGAAAGCAGACAACACATAAATCTAGTTTTAGAAATTAAGCCAGCATTTTAAGTGATAAGTCCTATTTTGTGTCCCCACATAAAGGGTTTCTGTGTATGTTTTTGACATATTTTAAATAAAGACTCCTATATATAAATGATGTACACATACCAACAGTGACTGGAATGGTGGTAACTGGCCTGGATATGGATGGCTCAATACTGGATCATAGTAAGTATTTTATTTTCATGATGGACTTTCTGTAATCTTGCATTGGCCCTTAATATGAGATTCATATAATAATTAAGTATCATATAAATTGATTGCTGATAGGATCATGTGACCTATGTATAACGTAATGAGTTTCACAGTAGATGCAAAATCAAAACATTTATACTAAACCTTGATGGGCCATCATATTTCATTCATGTGTGAAGACCCCCTCTTTAAATTGGTTCAGATCCCCTTAACCATAGATTTGGACTTTAACAAGAAAAAAGACCCCTTGATGACCTTAATGTCAATAACAATGTTTGTACTAAGTTTGATTCATTCCTTTGTCAACTTTTAAAGTTGAGGTCTTCCTAAAATAACAAATCAAAATGTTGATACAATGTAAAATTCCAATAATAACAATTATAAATGTAACAATTAGATCATTGGACGCCCTATAATGGAGTTGTAAAGACATCACATGACTTGAGATTGGAGTTCATCTGCCCAATGATCATCCTCACTAACGTCTGAATTCTGAAATGAGAAGGAGAACTTACAACTGCAAAATGTCTGAATATTCAGTAAAGCTTATATGAACCAATCATTTTTAGTTACAATATTCTGCACAGCTTATATTACTCTGTACAGCTTATATTATAGAATGCTCTTACATGCAATGCTCAGGAAAGCTTACATTAAAACA
Source organism: Cerastoderma edule (assembly GCA_947846245.1). Classification (NCBI taxonomy): domain Eukaryota; kingdom Metazoa; phylum Mollusca; class Bivalvia; order Cardiida; family Cardiidae; genus Cerastoderma; species Cerastoderma edule. The sequence goes on from OX401411.1 coordinate 23,880,728, forward strand.
GTACCCAATAAAGCTTATATGAATGAATAAATTTGAAAACCAGTACCCAGTAAAGCTTATATGAATGAAATAATTTGAGTACCAGTACCCAGTAAAGCTTATATGAATGAAATAATTTGAGAACCAGTACCCAGTAAAGTCTATACGAATGGATGAATTTGAGAACCAGTACCCAGTAAAGTCTATATGAATGGATGAATTTGAGAACCAGTACCCAGTAAAGTCTATATAAATGGATGAATTTGAGAACCAGTACCCAGTAAAGTCTATATGAATGGATGAATTTGAGAACCAGTACCAAGTAAAGTCTATATGAATGGATTAATTTGAGAACCAGTACCAAGTAAAGTCTATATGAATGGATTATTTGAGAACCAGTACCTAGTAAAGTCTATATGAATGGATGAATTTGAGAACCAGTACCCAGTAAAGTCTATAGGAATGGATTAATTTGAGAACCAGTACCCAGTAAAGTCTACATGAATGGATGAATTTGAGAACAGGTACCTAGTAAAGTCGATAAGAATGGATTAATTTGCGAACCAGTACCCAGTAAAGTCTATATGAATGGATGAATTTGAGAACCAGTACCAAGTAAAGTCTATATGAATGGATTAATTTGAGAACCAGTACCAAGTAAAGTCTATATGAATGGATTATTTGAGAACCAGTACCCAGTAAAGTCTATATGAATGGATGAATTTGAGAACCAGTACCCAGTAAAGTCTATAGGAATGGATTAATTTGAGAACCAGTACCCAGTAAAGTCTATATGAATGGATGAATTTGAGAACCAGTACCTAGTAAAGTCGATAAGAATGGATTAATTTGCGAACCAGTACCCAGTAAAGTCTATATGAATGGATTAATTTGAGAACCAGTACCCAGTAAAGTCTATAAGAATGGATTAATTTGCGAACCAGTACCCAGTAAAGTCTATATGAATGGATAAATTTGAGAACCAGTACCCAGTAAAGTCTATATGAATGGATTAATTTGAGAACCAGTACCCAGTAAAGTCTATATGAATGGAAAAGTTGAGAACTAGTACCCAGGAAAGCTTATATGAATTAATTAATTTGATATCCAGTACCCAGTAAAGCTTATATGAATGGATGAATTTGAAAACCAGTACTCAGTAAAGCTTATATGAATGAACGAATTTGAGAACCGGTACACAGTAAAGCTTATATGAATGGATTAATTTGAGAACCAGTACCCAGTAAAGCTTATATGAATGGATGAATTTGAGAAAAAGTGCACAGTAAAGCTTATATGAATGGATGGTTTGAGAACCAGTACCGACTGAAGCTTATACGAATTGATTAATTTGAGTACCAGTACCTGGTAAAGCTTATATGAATGTGTTTATTCCAGATAAAGTACAAAGTAAAGCTTATGTAATGGATCACCCTTAATTGTGATGCTCAGTAAAGCTTAGATAAAAGGATCTTTCTAAAATATAATCTTCAGAAAAGCTTATATGAAAGGTCCATACTAAAATGCAATTCTTGTTAAAGCTTATATGAAAGGATCATTCTAAAATGCGATGCTTGGTAAATCTTATATGAAAAGATTATTTTAAACTACTATTCTTGGTTAAGCTTATATAATCTTTTATTCTTTTATATGAAACCAATCATTCTTATATACAAAATAAAGCTCATATGAATGGATTACATGTATTCTAAGGTAAAGTGCTTGGGAAAGCTTATATGAATGGATCATTCTATTAAAAAATGGAATGCTCAATAAAGCTTATATGATTGAACACTCCGATATACAATACTCAATTAAACATAGAGGAATGGTCACTGTTAATGCAAATCCCACCATAATTTAAAATAATTGAACTTTCATATTAAATCAAAATATTTATGCAATGTTAAGTAAAAGTTGAAGACTGTGTAAATTGATCATTTTTAAATAAGATGATCACATAAAACTTGCATGAATAAATGCTTAGTAAAACTTATATGAACAGGTAATTCTTAAATACAGTACTAAGTTAAATTTCTATGAACAGATACTTTTCAAACCCATACTTGTAAAACTTCTTTGAATAGATAATTCTTACAAACATTACTAAGTAAAAAGTTATATGAATGAAATATGAAGAAAATAAATACAATGAAACAAAACCATATGGTATCAAATGCCTACCTCAGTTAGATTAAAATAGCAGCCATGTTTGTGTCGTATTACATCACCCCAGAGGAGTGTTTGACTACACTTTGGACACTTTCCCTGCACTGGTATGATTTGCGTCGACTGTTCCCCACTTGCAGACAGAAAGGCCTTGGAGAGACACAGCATATGTGACACCATGGAACATTTGGGGTGAATACAGCTAACTTTATTATCAGGTGTACCCTGAAAAACATTTTGTTTGTTTGTTGCATTAGGTTTCAAAATTATAAACTCTCAAAACTCAATTTTTGAGTCATATTGTGATGCCCAACTAATCATGGATGGAGGGAGACAACTTTCTCAACTGTCGAGCCTTTCAAGATGGGTAGAACCATGGGCATTCAGTTAGTCAGCCTGGAGCCTATCCCTCATGAAAATTGAATCTTCCACAATCAACACTTTATCCTGCGCAGATAGTAGCTTTGTACTTTCAAGTTAACCCTTTTCCAAATAAAAATGACATTTGACCTCTTTGTTGCAGACGACTCTAAAAAATATTGTGGGAAAAGGAGAAATTGCTCGTTACAAGCAACTTTTCCTTTTCCAACAATGTTTTCTGCCCTATCAGAAGATTATTTTCCGATTTCATCACCTTTTGAAATGTCGTCTGCGAACTCTTTCAATTTAGGACAGTCGAAAATTTGTTGTTTGGGAAAGGGTTAAGCCCTCTAACCATTAGGCTCCCCAAAGAGATCAGCATCTACTGGAATATTGAATTAGAAAGCAATCATATACAGCCCTAGCTTAGTACTGGTGCATCCAGGAAAGCCGATCCAGAACTGAAAAATGAAGGCACATCACTGACGTAGACGACCCATATGGGACCTGTGTCAGTTTATGACTCTTATCTAATTTAATCTTAAAGATGACAATACAGAATAATGACCAATTCATGATACATATCATAACATATGACACATTGATAACATGAGTATCTGAGCAAATGTGGAGGTTTCTAAATAATTTACAAGGAAAATCTAGATTAATAACAAGGAAAATCTGAAAAATTTCAATATCAATCTTGATAAAGATATGATCAATCAGGATGACTCTTCGAATAACAAACAAATTTTTGAAAAGTTCATGACATATGACACCTTTATAGAATCAGCATCCTTGACAAAGCTTTTTTTAACCATGGCTACTGATTTAAGAATCATTTTTGTCTAACCTCTTGCCTAACGTTCATAACACGTGCCATCTCGATAGCTTAAACCTCTCAAAGTATAATGACTAAAGTAGAATTTATTCAAATCACTATTGAGTAAACTCCCTTTGTCATTATATTTTCAGGGGTTTAACCCTTTCTCAAACGCCAATTTTTGGACTGTCCTAAATTGAAAGAGTTTGCAGACAACATTTCAAAATGTGATAAGATTGGAAAATAGACTTCTGAAGGGGCAGAAAACATTGTGGGAAAAGGAGAAAGTGCTGGTAAATGAGCAATTTCTCCGTTTCCCACAGTTTTCCAGAATCATCTGCAACAGAGTCGTTAAATGTCGTCATTGTTTGGTAATGGGTTAATGCCATCTAGGTATTAAAAGTGTTGTGTATTATATAAGGCCGGTTATGCTTAATACTTGAAGTTCTATAGAAAAACCAAACAAACGAACTGAAATAACTAACCAGAATGTGCTTGAAACAAACAGCACACCGTGTGTGTTTTCGTGCAAGGAGACTACTATCATCTATGTCTAGATCAGGACTAGCAGAATTCTCTCCCTTTGAATCTTTCGTCTTTTTAGTACCTGTGGGAGAGATATGGTTTATATATGTACCAAAACAAATATCCATGAGAAATTATCTATATACACAGGTTTTAAAACATGAAAAAAGGAGTTTTTGTCACACTCTGGATTTTCCCCTTTTATACAATTAATTAACATAAAACTCTCTTAACAAGCAAAAGAATACTTCTATAATAACTCATTACCAAACAGTAACAACATTTGACCAGTTTGTTGCAGACGACTATGGAAAACATTGTGGGAAAAGGAGAAATTGCTCTTGATAAGCAATTTCTCCTTTTCCCACAATGTTTTCAGCCCCATCGGAAGATAATTTTTCAATTTCATCACATTTTGAACTGTTGTCTGCAAACTCTTTCAATTTGGGACAGTTGAAAAATTTGGCATTTGGTTAAGGATTAAAAATAATGATTTCTTAAAAAAAAATCAGTAGCAAACCTGTATAACAAAAGGTAAAATCAGTCATAAAATCGTTTTGCTTTTCCTTATTGAACCATCCATATGTAAGCTTATCACTATGACTTTCTTGTTTTTACATACATGTAGCCAAAGTTAAGAGAAACATTGATCTCATGTCTCCTTTTGTTAATTGTTTCTACCAAATATCTTATTCCTTATTCTATAGCTATCAAGTGTAGTTGAAGTTTTGGTTTTAAAAAAGAACCATTCAACAAATCCTTGAACTATTGAATAGTTCTAAGGTTTTGAGCAAAAGAACCATTTAATTATTGTCAGAAAAGGAGAAATTAAAAATTTGGGCTTTCCTTTCTCAAACAATAATTTATATGGTATCTGATGTTTTCCTATTAAATTTAAGCTTAACCCCTGTTTCAACCGTATTTCAGTCATATTGCGACAGTTAGCATATCTATCCATGCTTATGCTATTAACATACCAGAACTGAACAATACTCTTTCCAGGCACCTTACTGCTTTCCTATAAAAGACATTTCTTCCAACTTATCTTGAATTCCAATAATCAATAAAAATATGAAACACCCTATGTGAGGGAACATGCCATTCAAACATTATGCTTATGAAATAAACAGTATTTCAAGCTACCTTTCCTATGAAAGATAATTTTCCAATTATTCTAGAATTCCAATAACCAATTTAAAATGAAAAACCCCATTTCAGGGAAAATGTTAATCAAACATTATACATATGAAATAAACAGCATTTCATGTTACCTGGTTTCACTTTACAACTTTTGACAGGTCCATAGGCTATGGCCATGTGGAGTGGTGGTACTCTCGTCGGATCAAAATCGCGGAAAAACTCTTGTTTTAACCATCGCACTGTGAGAGTGAGTCGATTCCAGGGTCCAACTCGGAGCATTTCTGATACAATTCTGGAATAATGAGTCAAGATATGCTTAATTGGTATTCACATTCAGTCAAAAGTATGTCAGTTACTTTGGTATTAGATACAGGAAGATCCAAAATTCTCTGGTTCTGTGAGAGTTAAAGATTGGGCTTCCATTGCCATTCTATATGTAGGCCAGAAAATGAAAATCTAACCCATAATGGGTTCATCTTAAACAAATAATTTGGTGGTATTACACAAATTCATTATGTTCGTTTGAATGAACCACACTGTTATGAATTGGTGATAGGTTCATTTGAGGATTTTTCTGCCTAAACATGAAAGAGGCCTGAATCTAATCACTTTAATAAATAGTTATGCTTAAAAAACTTTGATAAATAGTTATGCTTAAATAGCTTTGATAAATAGTTATGCATAAATAAATTGGGAAACCAAAAAGCTGGTAAAAGATTTGGTGATTTTTTAGTTAGGGGAAAACTGCATAATTTTTGAAAATTGTTCAATTGGGAAGGCCATGGAATACAACATGAAGAGTTCTGCAAAAGCCTAAGCAATTATGGCAAGGCTGCTTTCTGTTTCCAGCAGTCACAGAACTTTGAAAAGGGTAAAAATTCGATGAAAAAAGGATTTTTTTCAAGCATTGGGTTAAGCAATGCATAGTCATATCACAGATTTCCAGGGATTCACCAGTACTAGACCAGGGCTCGGATAAGTTTAACCACAAAACACTCCCACGAAATGATTGACACCATGGGAAATCAAAAACCCTGGACCCGAGAGTTACAAGATGGTAACCTAAGTTAGTCATTGAGTCCAGTAGGATCTCTGAAAAAGTGTCAATAACTCCTAATATCCAAATGTTATCACTCAAATTCATCATAAAGGCAAAGCTTTTTTCCTTAAATTGGGAAGAAGGCCTAGGCATGTTTATTTTAGGAAATTGTATAGACAAAATTGCTGATTTGGGAAACCAAAAAGCTGGTCTGACTTTGAATTTTTGGGAAACTGCATGACTTTTAAGAAATTTCCAATTGGGAAGGTGCCTTTAATGGGCCCCTGATATATAACGTGAAAAAGACCTGAAAGGAACTTTTTGTTCATTTTTCCTGTCAACATCTGCTGACTCTTTCAAGTATGACCAGGCACATGGTTCCCATACATAGGCATAGGTAAATGAGCTAGCTCACCTGAACCTGTAATCAAATTGCAGTTCTTTCTTTGCCTTCTTTGGTAAATGTCGCAACCTTCGGGATTTATCTGGGTGTTGCCATGCCCATTCAAACTGAAGTAATTAAGGATTGAAACATGACATTTCATACAAGTTACCATTTGAAAGCTTGTAAACGATAAAATATTCTATGGGAAAAAAAAAGAAAAAAAAAATTGTTATTTGAATAGAAATTGACATTCTCCTTGCGAAGAATTAGCATCACTTGATCCCATTCAATTGTGCAAAGTCAACAGGCATATTCTTTGAAAGAAATAGAGAATAGATGGTTGGTGTCGTGAATCGGAAATGTTATCGGGCAAGGCTTAGGAATATTATCCGGTGAGCCGAAGGCGAAACGGATAATATTCCGATGCCGAGCCCGATAACTTTTCCCATTCAAAGGCACCAACCATCTATTCTATTTATCCTGTTACCTTTATGTATTTCAAACAAACAAGATGCAATAATAAAACACGAGAAAAAAAGAAAAAAATAAGTAAAGAATGATGTAAATATGACGTCATTTCGTCCTTATGACGTCATGATTCGTCACGTGCATGTGTTACATGGTTAGTGCCGGATATCACAAATGTTATACGGTACCTAGTTATCGGTCCCAAAATGGCACTAGTGACAGGATAAAAGATTATTCATAAGAAGTAATGAGTTTCATTTTTTGTCAAACTATCTTTTACATGTAACTAATTTATCAAAAAGTTATAGTGTCCCAAAAAGCAGTCTGCTGGTGTTGCTATTTTTTGGGAACTGTCACAAAATAGCAAATTGGAAGAATGGATTGAAGATAAAGCAACCTTACTCTTAGTCCTGATATTTCATTCGGAAAACCATGGATGATCAATACCATTTCCCTGAAAGGAAAACAAAAAGTGTATCAAATTGTATTAAATTATCAATCAGCCTATGTCATCAGGGATGGGGAAATATGATTTTGATTAACATGTCCATAAATGTATTAAATTATTAACAAGCCTATGTCATCAGGGATGGGGAAATATGATTTTGATTAACATGTCCATAAATGCTAAATCCTTGTCTGCACTTGCATTTATAATCGTTAAAGTGCTAATATTGGTATAAATTCCCTTGTCTGTTTTGGCCAAGCTGGGCATTATGGACATTTAATTTGGTCACCCCTGGATATTTGATTTGGTATTCAAGTTTAGATGCTCCCATTTACCCACTTGAAGCAGACAACCCTTTAGATGCTCCCATTTACCCACTTGAAGCAGACAACCCTAGAAAGCCTTTGACACAAAAGGAGAAATTCATTGCTTCCTTTGCTACATAATTTATACTCTACTTAAAAAAGCATGTCACTCAAAATACCAGCACTGTCTGATAGAGAAAGTATAAAATATATGGAAATCAACATACTTCTTATGATTAACAAAGAATAGGTGGATGTAATTGGTAACACAACAGGTCTTCCCCAAGATTTTTTTCAAACGCTGGGGTGTTTGATGGGGGGAAGGGGTGCGATAAAGGAGAGGGTAGCCCTTCCAATGTTGATTTGTGTGCATCCTAAAATGGTGAATATCTAGGAATATCTTTGGGATTAAAAGACAAATAAAAACTGTTTTTAAACCCAATCCAATGGAATAAATAATTTAACAAGCAAGTTGACTGACTGTGAGACAAATTTAAAGTGCTGTAGTAAAACTTTTAGCACATTTTGATCAATTCAGGCGCTGGAGGAGTGCTTATTTTGAAATTCAGGCGCTGGGGTACCACAGCGCTAAAAAGGCCTGGAGAAGACCCTGAACAATGTAAATTTGGACCAATATGAGGTCTGTATTTTGGTATTTACCAGGGTCCTTTTCCATCTGTTCTGCAGGCACCGCCAGCATGTTTACCGAGATTGTGTTGTTTGATTCTTCTATTAGGGTCAACTGTATAGCCAATATATGTCCGGCCCTTGAATTTAGGGTTCATGTTATAGAGAAGGTAGACCCCATAAAAGTTTTCTATTTCATGAACCATTCTGACAATTCTGAAATTTAAAAAGGAGGTCAGGTAGTAAGGGCATATAGATCTATATGAAACATCCTGGAAGCCAAAAATAAACCTCAATAAAAAAGACTGATACAAGCAAAACCAAATCAGATTAATTTGAACATGTACTTCAATGCTCAGGTATGAGCGCCTACAGGAAGCATTAAAAAAAGGAATTTTCATGAAGGACGGTCTCTTTGGGCCAGTCTTTTGACCAAGAGATAACTGATCGAGGCCTGATATTTTTCTTCAAATCCAGTATCTTAGAAACCCAATTAGAACAACACCACCATTGAAGACTGAAAACCATGTCATTAATGAATAAGAACATTCCACTTGGTTATTTTCTTTCAACCAATATATTAAATATCATAGACACAAGGGTCATTCAGTCGTTTTTTGAATGTTGATAATTTATATAATTGGTTATCAGGGTTTCCCTCAGTCAAAATAATTCCATGTGAAGATGTGTAGCGTCATAACCAGGAATTGGGGGTCATTTACATTATAGTTTTGGGGTCAATGAAATCCATGTTATAACTACAAATGGGCCCTTCAATTATTGAGAAATTGTACTAACTTCTTCTTCAATTATTAAGAATAAGTGTACTACATTATTCATATTAAATAGTAAAAAATACAAAAAAGCAAATCAATGCATACATGCATATACTGTAGAGTGTTGATAGGGTGGGGGTAAATTATGCTGCCGACAAGGTCCTGTCAGGGGCGTGCCTGGCGTTAGGCACTTATGTATAGGTGATTTTGAAAAAAGAAAAATTAAAAATGCTAAAAACACAATAGAAATCGTTGCATTAGAAATAAATGTATTTCACATTTTGAGACATATTTTCTGTAATTAAACTAGAGGTATTTTAGTCCCAAGTAAATTGCATCTCCGGTGTCTATAGGGTGGGGAAAAATTAGGACCCCCTAGATATGGTGCGTATCTTCAAAATAGGGCCAGGCGCGCCCCTGTCTGTCTCATTTCCTTGGTTATTTGGATCGTTAGGCGCTTTGTCCATTAGGTGTGACTCTCATGCTTCTTTGATCGGCGCTTTGACCATTTCTTTATCCAATGTTCAACGATTAATGACTTGGTTTTGAGAAAAATAATTTGCTCAAACCTGTTCGTGAACTGACCCCATGTAACTTACAAGAATGATATCTCAACTGCCGATTTGGAAGAGAAGAAATTGTCTGGTTCACATTAAAATTTTGATTCAGAAAAAGCAAATTCGACGTCTTAGTTAAAGCATTTACTTTTTCATACATCTTATACATTTATGAATCATTTTTTAATCATCCACAAAAAATATGACGAGTCAATAAAACATAATTGTGACATAAGCTTACCAGTTTTTTAAATTTTGAAAGATGTTTAAATGGCGAGTTTTGTATCAGGGGAAGTAACTTTTATGAAATATATTATTAAATGTATATTCGCATTCTCTTTTATTCGAATGTTATCCCTCCGTTCCACAATTAAATCGCTGTTCTGTATTTGTAATTTAAACTTATATTTAGTTCACAAAACACATGATGAATCTGATGCTAAATAAAGTAATAATCATAATGGTAATAACGATGATATTTATTGAAAATAATAATAAAGTGAATAAAAATGATGATGATGATGATGATGATGATGATGATGATGATGATGATGATGATGATGATGATGATGATGATGATGATGATGATGATGATGATGATGATGATGATGATGATGATGATGATGATGATGATGATGATGATGATGATGATGATGATGATAATAATAATAATAATAATAATAATAATAATAATAATAATAATGATAATAATAATGATTACAATAATAAAATGACAATAATTAAAATGATTAAAATGATAGATACAAAAAATAAATCCAATGGCATTTACAATTATAATTACGATAACTATAACCATTATGATATCCATGACAACGGCCATCCTCAAACGCAGCGTGGATTACGTAGCCAATGTAGATAAAGAGGGAAGATGCTTTCAATGTCGACTTGTTCAATCTTTGGTAATGCTTCCTTGCAACATGCTCCTGTTTGGCACTGCCATTGTCGCTTGGTGGTGATTCCCAATCATTTCGGGGACACGGTTCAATTGGAAGTGTCATCTTCGTGTGCCGAAAATTGCATTTTGTACGAGGGACTTTGTACAGGACTTGGAACATATGCATATAAAGCTCAATTCAAAGAAATTCTTAATGTAAATACTTTATTGTGCAAATCGGAAAATTAGAAATAATACAAAAAAATAATCATAAGAAGCCTTTACTAGTACATCTTTTCAAATGTACAGATCAACATATCATATGACTTATTTTTTGGAAAAAAAAAAGCCATAAAGACCTAAAATACAATTTGTTTTCTTTGTAAGAACAAAGCACCCTCACTCATAGGCTAAGCAAAAGGAGTGTCACCCTCACTGTAAAACAAAAAAGTCGTTTATCCTTCATTCTATTGGGATGAATGTGACATATTTTTAACAATCGGATCTCTTCGGCAAATTCTGGCAGGCAGTGTGGCCAGCCAACATTACCGAGGGGTTTCGATTGCCTTTTTGATTAACAATAATATTTCTTCGGCTCGTCCCAACGACCTAGTTTTTTTGGGTGGTTGCTCTTTCTTACAGGAAGTCACATGGGATTGATTTTAATAAACTAGCTGCCGACCATTGTTAATGCATTGAAACGACGCCACAAAAATATTTTAGAAATAAAATTGTCTCCTCATATTCTTTAGAAAAACACCGTCGCTGTAAAACCTAATACTGTCTTTCCATCATGTCAATAGTCTGGACCTCCCTTTCCTACCACAACATTACGTAACCCATTACCAAACAATAACGACAGTTGACCAGTTTTTTGCAGACGACTCTGGAAAACATTGTAGGAAAAGGAGAAATTGCTCTGAAAGAGCTTTTCCCACAGTGTTTTCTGCCCTGTCAGAAGATAATTTTTCATTTTCATCACATTTTGAAATGTCGTCTGCAGACTCTTACAATTTTGGACAGTCGAAAAATTGACGTTTGGTAAAAGGTTAAACTGTACGACAGGGAACCAGACTACCACGCCAACAACACCACTGGCGTCGTCGTTTCGCTCTACCAAGGAATCACGTGACCTTTGTTGTGGTAAAACTGTCCGGTTTTGTCGTCACCTTGAAGTGACGCCATGACATCAATCATCCTTTTGACGCACGAGGGCGCGCCTTCCGGAGCCCTGGGCCCTCCCATGTCGGTCTGCACCCAGCCCGGGTGAAGGGCCGCCACCAAGATACCGGACGGCTTCAGATCGATGCTCATACTCCGGGTAATCATGTTCTGGGCAGCCTGAAAAGAAAAAAAAAGAAGAAAATAATAAAAACAACGAATGAGGTGGATAGATGTTGCCCTGCGTGGTTTAGTTGCTACGGTGTTGTGAGCTGAGAACTCAGTGCTCCCGGGTTCGAGCCCCATCGAGGAGAGGGCCAATCGCTAATGGTGGTATAACTTGTGGTCTTATCTAATTGCATTGTTTTTTGCCTTTTCATGTCTTCTTTAAAAACATGTTTATCTGTTTGTTGTATATATATATATATATGTCTTGTAACTCATGTAGAAATAATGCAATACAATATGACTAAACTGAGCCCAACCGACACCTCTGATTTCGAGCAAGTCACTTCAGATCCCTAGCCAAGTACTGGTGGACCGAGGACAGCTATGAGAATTAGGCTTAGGACTTTATCCTGTTCCAAACGGTAAACGTTAAAAATAATATCAATCACATATGATGAAAGGGTTTTTTCCTTTGGGTAGGAGCACACTCGTTGTAGGGACTACATTTCCGAAAAATGTTTATTCATAAATGATCTCTGGTGTTATTTAATTTTGAATGTTAATAGATTTTTAAACCTTTACCAAACGCCAGATTTTCGACTGTCGCAAATTGAAAGAGATTGCAGACGACATGTCAAAATATGATGAAATTGGAAAAAAATCTGCTGACAGAGCAGAAAACATTGTGGAAAAAGGAGAAATTGCTCGTAACGAGCAATTTCTTCTTTTCCCATAATGTTTTTTCCAGAGTCGTGTGTAACAAAGTGGTTAAATGTCGTGCTTGTTTGGTAATGGGTTAAAAGAGACAACATATTTTTACCAATCTATATCTTTGATTCAAAATTTATTGAACTAGGATCAAATTGGATTTGCAAAACTTTATAAGGGACACGGCCCTCTATGTTATTTGTTCCGACAGGCTTGGACACGATTTCCATAAGTATATGACATCTCAGTTCAAGCTCAATATTGATCTTGAGCTGGGATGCCATTTACTTATACATATTTAAATCAAGGAAACTAAGCATATTGAAGAAAAAAACGCATCTACGTGAAAGGTCGATGGTACCCTGTTTTATAACATCACATGATTGTGATTCCATGGAACCAGCGGTTGGTCGCTCGCCTGTGATTTTATCCAATCTCAATGATAACAAGAGACCAATCACCCTCGTTCAACTGTTTGCGTTTAAGATAAGATATAAAAAAGAAGCTTGATAGCTCCTTAAGGCCACATTCGTCGCTCACATCACAGATTGATATATGGTTGAGTTTGAAATCATTCTGAACACATCGGGTTTATCCAATGAAATTGCCTCTGAGATATCAGGGATGCCGACATATTGTTTCTCGCGAGACTTATGTCACTTTACTTTCGTTTCCAAGTATAGATCTAAAATGTGAAATCAAAAAAGTCGTTCATTTTGATTAAGGAAACAGTTATATATATCACAACTTATAATTTCGCCATTTCGTATGAGTTACAGATAAAAATAATTCAAAATGATTTCCAACACCTCCATAAACATTGAACTACTTAAAGTTGGGGTTTAGAGGAAATGTGTTATACGCCGGGGACGATTTACTCGAAATATTGTAACCCTACACTTATATCCGAGTTGTTTTTCTCAGCTCATGGAAATACCCGAGTAGTTCCGATTTGTTTGAAACATGCTGTGTAAGGTTGGGCATACATTCATTGCAAACGAAGTTTGCAAAGATGTCCAAATAATGAAGTTGTAACGTTCTTGGAACATTTAGGCAAATTTTCCTAATGCATTGTTATAGAGAACATGTGGGTGTATGAAAAGATATGACGGCTGATCAGCGGACGGCAGTGTTTTCCACTGATAGGATGTGATCGTGTCTTAGAGGGATTTAATGGCTCGGTTCGTTACAAAGTCATATGGCATTGTTCATCATTGGGACACCTTTGAAGACTACGGTTTATACTTCCAGTATACCTAATCGGAACTCTTTGACGAATTCCGACAGGCTGGATCAGTGTGGCCCGCCAGTCAATCGGAACAACTCGGGTATTTCTGTGAGCTGAGCAATTTCATTGGATAAACCCGATGAGTTCAGATTGGCCCGCCAACATGACCGAGGGGTACCAATTGCCGATATACGTTGTTGAACCGTTACGAATGTACATGTACTCCCTCAATCTGAGCACATCGGGTTTATCCAATAGAAAACACCTCTGAAATAATAGGGCAATCGGAACTACTCGGGTATTTCCGTGAGCTGTGAAATACACCTCGGATATAAGTGTAGGGTTACAATTTTTCGGGTAAATCGGCATCCGGCAATTAACACATTTTCTAAGCGTGCAAGTTAAGTAGTTCAATGTGTATGGAAGGGTTGGACATCCTTTTGAATAATCTTTTTATCAGTAACTCATACCAAATGGCAAAATTGTGGTTGTGACATGTAAAGTTGTTTCTTCAATCAAATTTATCGACTTTTTAGATTTCACGTTTAAGATCTATTTTTAAACACGAAAGTGAAGTGACGTCATTCCGCTGGGAACCAATATGGCGTCATCCCTATTATTTCAGAGGTGTTTTCATTTGATAAACCCGATGTGTTCAGATTGATAATAGGGATGACGCCATATTGTTTCCCGCGAGAATGACGTCACTTTCTTTCGTTTCTAAAAATAGATCTTGACTGTAAAATCCAAAAAGTCGTTAAATTTGATTGAGGAAACAAGTATACATGTCACAACAACAAGTTCGCCATTTGGTATGAGTTACTGATCAAAAGTGATTAAAAAGGATGTCCAACACTTCCATACACATTGAACTACTTAACATGCACGCTTAGAAAAGGTGTTCATCGGCGGATGCCGATTTACCCGAAAAATTGTAACCCTACACTTATATCCGAGGTGTATTTCACAGCTCACGGAAATACCCAAGTAGTTCCGATTGGTACTCCCTTAATGGAACTAGTTCCTGCTTACCTTCGATGACCTGTATGCGTACCCTCCGCCCATATCGTTGTCAGAGATTGAACCTGCTCCAGAAGAAATGTTGATGATCGCCGCTTTGTTGATGGTCAAATCTTTGTCCTTATTGGCCGATCTTTCTAGCAGGGGTATGAACGCCTGAAATAGGACTTTTGTACTTAGCTTGACGCTTTACCACCTGTGGACTATTTCTTTTTACTTGAAGCAGGCGACTTGAGAAAAGCTTTGTAAACATGTGAAAACCCTTTCAGTTCTGCTGTTGTAATATTTGAATAGACTGAAAAAGCATTGTGGCAAAAGGAGAATTTGCTTGTGACAAGCAATTTCTGCTTTTGCCACAATGCTTTATGAAAGTCGCCTACTGCAACACACAAAAAACGTTGCATTATGTTTTAATGTGTTAAGATACACCCTCGACGAATGATTCACGAGTTAAACGGTATTTTTCAATGTACAGAGGCCATAGGCCCATAGCACAACATACAATAACAAAATATACATACAAAAGACTGACAATCTACAAACAAAAATATTAAAATAGTTCTTCAATTAGGGTTCGTCTTAGTTCAAAGGCTTTACAAGGAAAGTTGAAACTTTTCAAAATTGAAAAAAAGGTTTGCTGATGTATTTTTCTAAGCCATGATATTTCAAAGTACATATTGCGTAGCCGTTCGTGGCGTTTGCATTCTAAAAAGAAATGATATTCGTCCTCACCAACCAACGAACCATTTATGTTACCTTGGACACCATCAGCGTTCCCACTGCATTCGCCGAGAAGAGTGACATCATGCTGTCCGACGTCACATTGTCCAGTTTGTCCGCAGACAGCGTGTTTGCTATACCAGCGTTGTTTATTAGTAGTGCAAGTCCATCATTACCTACAACGTCATCTACGCGTCTCCTGGCTTCGTCTATCGACGTCTCGTCTGTGACATCTACAGTGAGGTGGGTTTCAAATAACAATACAGTCTTAGTTTAAACTTATTTATTTTACATAAATTGTGAAATAAATTCTTACAATTAAGACCAATCACTCTCAAATCTGGTACCTGGACACTACAACAGTACTCGTGCCGAAGCGAGGGTTAGTCATCAACAATTTTCACCCCACCTAACAAGGATTCGAACGCGGGACCCTCGGTTACAGTCCACATTACAGTCTACGCTTTTTATCTCGAACTCACCGGGAACAAGAAAAAAATATCGATACAGAGATTTCTCGTTAATCCGAACACGTCCGTTCCAAACAAAATGTCCGGATTACCGAATTATCCGGACTAATGAAGTAGCGCATGTTCTTATACACATTAAGACATAAACGGTCTGTATGCACGTGTATACTTATAACACTTTAGCAAATGCCAAATTGTCGACCGTCCCAAAAATAATCTTCTGATACGGCAGAAAACATTGTGGGAAAAGGAGAAATTGCTCGTCACGAGCAATTTCTCCTTTTCCCACGATGTTTTCAAAAGTTGTCTGCAACAAACTGGTCAAATAATTCCGTTTCCTTACAATTTCGTTCGGATTGCGAGATATTCGGATAATCGGGGTCCGGGTAAACGAGGCTTCACTGAAGGTTTTGATTTGGCTAAATATTTATATATCTTAGAACTTTAATTGGATGGATCATCATTTCTTGGTCAATTAAGGTATTCCAAGCTCTAAGAAAAGTCAGAATAACAGAATCAAAGATTTAACAGAACAATTGCCGTTATAAAGTCAAGTTTTATATCATAAGAATTTTGTTATGGATTGGAATTTTTTATTTTCCATCTTTCATTCATTAACTTAAAATATCAATGTAAAAAATGATAGTTAAGCGGAGGTAATTACTATGGATTTAATAACAGAATTCATTGATATTCGTTCTGTACATAATAATTCAAAATTGGACAAATTCGGAAAATTTGCTTGGGGAATGCTTTTGCAATGCTGATTACTTTCATCATTTACATTTCAATTTATTCTATAACCAACGCACATACTAGTTTTCCACCAGGGTTCGACTGCCTTAAATAAATTCAAAAATAAAAAGAACTGGGGAAACTTCTTCTGTGTAATATAGAAGGTGGACACCCCTTTTCGTAACGAAGGAGGGGGAATTTCTTTTTTGTAACATATGTGGAGTTTTTTTTTGGTTACATATGGGGACTTTCTTTTTCGTAACATATGGGGTCTTTCTTTTAGGTAACATATGGAAACTTTCTTTTTCGTAACGTTTGGGGACTTTCTACTTCGTAACATATGGGGACTTTCTTCTTCGTAACATATGGGGACTTTCTACTTCGTAACATATGGGGACTTTCTACTCCGTAACATATTGGGACTTTCTACTTCGTAATTAATGGGGACTTTCTACTTTGTAACAAAAAGGGGGAATTTATTAAAGCGAAACAGGAGGAAATTTCTTTACCATGGTATGGCGGGATTTTGTCTTCGTTATGTTGGGGACTTACTTCTTCGTAACATTGGGAATTTTCTTGACAAAACACAATACCGTTGACATAAACTTCCCACCAGTTAAACACATAAAAAGCCATTGACGGATACAGAAATCGTGACAAAATGTCATTCTGATAAGAGCGTTACATTTAAAATGAAGAATGAATTAACCTCTCTAATCTTTCAAAGGTTTATCAATCTCCTTTACATCGACCCCCTCATAGAGCATTTAAGTAATAGTAATTTAGGATTTCAAATTGAAGGTACTAGTTATTGCGCCCCGTCCTTTGCAGACGACATGACTCTTCTCGCACTTTCGAGCAACTCATAACAGAGGATGATTGACATGTGTTATCGTTATTCTTGTCTTTGGAGATTTCAATACAATCCTACTAAATGCGCCATTATCACTTTTAATGAAACAAAACATGCATTTAAACGTTGCTCAAGGTCATGGCATGTTGTCAACGATATTGTAGAAGAGATGGAATATTTTTCTCATTTGGGTATACTTTGCAATAAATATAGTAAGTCTTAAACTGAGGGGTTCATTTTTCGGTCTAACCAAGGACGGGTTATATAAAAACGGCTTAAATCCTCTCACTAGTTACAAGATTTATAGATCTATTGTTCTTCCAAAA